>BSBK01000226.1:985000-1280000 GCA_027943335.1 Chamaecyparis obtusa | reverse complement strand
AGACAATGTCTCAGATGACCTATGGATGCCCCCTCGAGAGATTGATTGAAAAAAAAGATTATTTGAATTTATACTAAAAGATTTTTTTTTTATTTTTTATTTTTTTATGATTTTATGGGGTTGTCCAATCAATCTCACGAAAGAATGGGAAGAAATATGGATGAAAACAGGGTAGAATAGAAGAAAAATGGTAGGTAGGATCCACACCAAGCACATCGGGTCCACAAGCTATAAATATGACCAAGGGGTCCACAATAGGCTCATTGTGCACACTTGTCATTTGGAGATTAGAGCATGAGAGAGAGAAGAGCAGAGCCGCCAGGATGCCTTTCCCCTTGTCAGATCACCGCTTCGAGAGAGCCAGACACTTCCAGCGACCACCCAATTTGGGTGAACCGGTAGGTGACTCGATCCTGCTCTGTATTATGATGATTTGATGCATGTTAGATTAGATTTAGAACATGTTTAGGGTAGATCAAATGATAGATTAGAATAGGAATTTATTTTTTTCTAGGCGTAGGATGAATGCGCAGTTTCGGTGCATCAATGCGCAGCAAATTTGGACGTTTGCGCAGAAAATCAAAGTTTCTATGCATACGTTAAGGAGATTTGCGCATTCATACTAGGAGTGGAACAGTACTGCGCAAGCATATAATAAAAGTGCGCATAGATACTTGTTGCGCATTTGTTAGGAAAAGCTGCGCAAATGGTCATTAAAAGTGCGCATATGTATAAAACTGCGCAAATGTGGATGAAGACTGCACATCGGTAAAAACCTGTGCAAATGTGAAATAAAGTTGTGCATGCATGTTTCAATGCTGCGCATATGTTTTTGGGTGTTAGAATTTAGTCAGGATGGATAGTCAATTAGGTCAAACGTGATGTCGATAAGTCGATTTGATCTATCGGCGGTTGATTGTGATCGATTTGATCAAGATTGGCAACATTGTAGCATGTTCGCTAGTTAGCTAGTCTGAAATAGACAATTGATAGAATCATCTGTTGAAACATGTGATAAACATGTTTGAAATTGATATGATAAGATAGATAGATTGATAGATCAGTTTATCAAAATCTGATAGGTTGATTATTGTTGACTTGACTAGGAGGATATCACAGATGTTCTGATGTCACGGGAGAGATATCCCGTCACACAGAACCTGAGACTAGGATTGTCAGAGACAGAGAGACTGGTGATAGGAGCATCAGGATTGTACCATGTGATTTACATGCCCGAGATTCAGGTGAATTTGAGCATGATGACTGCCTTAGCTGAGAGATGGCACTCAGAGACAAGTACATTCCATCTTTCGACAGGGGAGATGACAGTGACACTAGAGGATGTATATCGCATCCTCCAGCTTCCCATCACAAGAGAGTTAGTGCAGTATGATCGACACGGCGGAGTCACAGAGTGCAGAGCCATCTTTGGAGATGAGGACATAAAGGATGGGGAGATTAGCTGGGAGGAGATGGTCGACATGTATGACCCTCTTCCAGTGGTACTAGCAGGCACTATTGGGGGATTTGTATGCCAGGATTGGAGGTCACACGGATTTGTAGTTGGATGTGGCCGGACATTACAGCGGGTGATGGAGGGGACCCAATTTTCTTGGGGTGTGTGTTTATTAGCACACTTATACCATGATTTACATCAAGTGGTGTACCATGGGAGTGCATCTCTATCAGCAGGGGTGACACTGCTCCATGTTTGGGCATGGGAGCACATTGCAGTGATAAGACCAGTAGCGATTCAGTTCTGGGGTACAGGGCAGCCCTATATTCATTTATACTCCTCAGTTTTATCTCAGGCAAAACTAGGACATTTAGAGTTTTGGCGCTACACTTTTGACACACTAGACACAGTGACATGGAGACCCTATCTTGGGTGCAAGCCATGGGACGATGAGCGGTAGCTTGGGTTTTTTTTTGAGGCATGATGGCTGATAGGGTGAATGCCCTTTATTATTGAGAGACAGCTGGTGAGCTGGGTTCTGCGACAGTTTGGCAGGATATAGGGTATGCCCCAGGGAGTGACCGAATTTGCACGGACACACTAGGAGAGACGGGATTGGGGACCCATGGCATCACTTGATGTTGCACGGTAGGAGTTTTTGGATGCACCATACTAGGCATGGTCCATGAGATAGATAGTGGTTGACCCTGGGATGACTATGGATTTAGAGCGGTTTTTGAGAGATCATCCTATGCCACAGATTACAGATCTAGCAGTGAGACCTCTAGAGAGAGATCCAGCAGACAGACGTCAGGGGAGGTAGTGAGGTCGAGATAGGAGGGGACGAGGGAGAGGAGGAGATGGAGGAGGAGATGGAGGTGGTGGAGATGGAGGTGGAGATGGAGGTGGTGGAGATGGTGGCGAAGATGGAGGGAGAGTTGGCCCACGGATGAGAGGAGGTGGAGTGAGGCAGAGGGGACAAGGATGGAGATAGCCACCAGCACAGCCAGCTGTAGAAGCACCATTACAGGTACCAGTCATGTAGGTATAGAGACCAATGGCTATAGTACAAATACCAGTGGCTGCAGTATAGGCACAGGCATAGGGGCAGGCACAGGTGGATGTGGCTCAGGTTGACGTGGCTCAGGGTGGTAGACAGGATGAGCCAGATGTGGAGATGCCAGACATACAGGCATAGGATGAGCAGGAAGACATGGACATCGGGGGATAGGATCCCTATTTACATAGAGATGCTACAAAGGAGGAGCCTGATATTGACGCACTACTAGTTTGACTAGCAGTTATCCAGGTAGAGGTAGACCGAGTTCTAGGTCTGGAGAGACAGATTGAGAGGATGGGCAGACAGATGGATGTGCTATGGGGAGAGAGAGATTCAGTGGTGGAGAGACTCGGGGAGTCAGAGATGTTGCTAGATGAGCTACAGAGGACTGAGGACCTAGGTCCTCATGGGGATGTCATGAGAACCATGATACATGCTGGGAAGGAGATATCCTACTGGCGAGAGGCATATAGATAGGTAGTCCCAAGGGATCAGTGGATCGGGAGCTATAGAGAGAGCTCAGTTGGCATCAGAGTAGCTGCACATGAGCAATAGGCACCAGCTGGCAGTGGAGGGGTATCATCACGTCCTCCCAGAGCACCGACAGGTTTAGGAGGTCAGGGTGGATCCTCAGCATCAGGGAGTGCAGCAGCACAGGGCCACATTACATCCCGTAGACAGTGACATACAAAGTCTGGAGACAGTGGGTCATAGATGTGTGAGAGATCATTGTATACACGATTGTATCATTATGATTCATTGTATTATTATATTTTTGACTTGACAGACACATTGACGATAGACACATTGTTATTGATTTATATCATTGGACATTCGGATATTTTTGTGTTATGGATTGTATGTGATGCAGTTCTATCATGATTTACTTTAATGATTTATATACATGTGCGTACTGACATATGCAGGATGTGATGATGTACTTTTAGATTGCTAAAATGCATGTCTTAGAATGCAAAATGATTTATATGCATGTTTTGATTTTGTTGATGCTTAATGGTTAATAATCATATGATGGTGACATAAATGAATGTCTTAAATGAATTTATGAATTCCATGTGATTAACAATGCAATATTCATGATGAACAATATGGATAATGAATATGAAATGAATGATATAATGCAAATGATATCTAATGTAATAAATGATGATGATTTAAACATAATAACGGATAACACGATAATAGAAAATGAGATGGAACTATAGCTATAATAAATGACCAAATTATATATAAATGAACACTCCTAATGAAGATAAATTATGTCTCTAAATGAGTTAAGTGTTAAATGCAAAAAATCATAATATGTGTGGTTATCCAAATGTCCTCAACTTAAATAACAATGTATCTGACACAAGAAGAATAGACTAAGAAAATAGATAACCTAATAAGAAAGGTAACCTATAAATCCCTATAAAAGGAGCACTGATATGCAATGCAAAATGAAATATGAAATGAGTATCTCCACAACTTCATGTAACATCTTAGAACTTCATAATAACTGGAATTTGATTTTCATCATTGAGCTCGTTATGTTGCAAGAAAATGCAAGCATCATGGTATAATTAAACCAGGATGACCTGAGCACTTTTTGCATGGAGTTTAATATTGCAAACTTGACAAGCATCTAGGTATAATTGAACTGAGATGACATGAGTTTCATTTGCGTAACAAAAAATGAATATTTCCCCCGCAATCAAGGAACAAATATTTGGAGTCGAGGTATGCGATGGCGTATCACCCTAAATAGTAGTTACAGAACAACATGATGTTTATGTTGTTCATACTATGAAATGGATGAAGGCACTTATACACAGACACCCCAAATGATTGGATCCTTTGATTTCATCGGAAAATACCCCATAAAAAGAAATCAAAGAAAATACCATGCTCCATCCTAGCTATTCTAATCAATGACATATGGGAGTTTCAAACTCATGTCAAAAGATATCCCAGAATAGCATAGGAAACATGATAACAATGAAATCCAGATATGAATGCATAATCTACAACAAACCAGTCTAACATGCCTGTCATGAATATACATTTCTTTTGCCAAAAAGATTGATGTGGGACATGTTGATCAATTCAAGTGATGATGTATAGTCAAGATATAGAGATAAGTAGTCATGTGTCAAAGAATAGATCATAGATTTGGATTCAGCATGAAGAGATCATTGTAAAAGGACATTTGATTGTGTCTGCTTGCCTGGTGAAAATAACTCCATTATGTCCTCGAAGAGTCACGACTATCATAGATCCACTTCCCAAACTAGGTCAAGGACATGCCTCCAGCTAGGTGATGGACTGACTTATTATGGATGAAGAAAAAACACAAGGAGACTAGGATGAAGACCCTGACAAAAGATCAAGCTATGATCGAATTTTATTATGGATAAATACAAGGAATGGTGCATGAACGGGCCATTTTATTATGATATATACATGGCAAGGATGAGGACTGACTAACCATTTTATTGTGGATATATACAATGAACGGACACACTAAAAGAAGCCTAATAGATAGAGGAGCTAATTTGTCACATATAGCGCCTGTTTCCAGGTTTTCACTATATGCTTATATTGCAATTTTTCTTTTGATTTTGTGATTTTTTTATTATTATTATTATTTTGTATTTACAGAAGATATATACAGCCTATATACATGCCCCTTGCATTGGGATTTCAAGGATAAAACTTCTTGAGATGGATACTGTTAAGAGGCTCATCCAAGGGATCTCCTTCAGGTGTAGATAACTGATAAGCTCCAGAACCATAGACTGCTATGATCACAAAAGGTCCTAACCAATTAGGTTTGAACTTACCCTTCTTTTCATGGTGTTGTTGATTCTTTGGATTTTCTCGAAGGACTAAGTCACCTAACTGAAAGTCTCTGATCTTTACCTTGCTGTTATACTGACGGGATAGATGTTGCTAATAAACTTCAAATGATCATAGGTGCACTGACGGCATTCATCTAGGAGTTCCAATTCAGTCAAGTGTGCAACTCTATACTCTTCATCAGAAATTAAATCTTTAAGAGTAACACGAAGGGAAGGCAACTTGACCACGAGGGGCAGGACTGCTTCAGATCCATAAACAAGGGAGTATGGAGTGGCTCCAGTAGGAGTTTGGATGGAGGTGCGATAAGCCCATAAGGCAGGATTAAGTTGAAGATGCCAATCACGACCAGCGTCATTGACAGTCTTTTGTAGGATTTTAACAATTGTTTTGTTTGACCCCTCAGCTTGGCCATTTCCTTGAGGATAGTAGATGGTGGAATAGTTGTGGGTAATGTGGAATTTGGCACATAGTTCATCCATGTCCTGATTTTGGAACTATTTCCCATGATCAGTAATGAGATACATAGGTATACCATATCTGCAAATGATATAAGTTAAGATAAACATGGATATTTGTTTCCCTGTGGTGGTAATCAATGGAACAGCCTCAATCCATTTAGTGAAGTATTCTGTGGCAGTGAGGATCCATTTATGACCATTGGAAGATGGAGGATTGATAGTGCCCATGAGGTTGAGTCCCCACCGACTGAATGGAAAAGTAGTTGTAAAAGGATGTAACTCTTGTGCTGGAGCATGGATGAGGTTTCCATGTATCTGACATTTCTTGCATGCCCTAGAAAAATGAAAGGAATTTGCTTCCATGGTAGGCCAATAATAACCCATAAGCATGAGTTTCTTAGCCAAAGAGGGACCACTCGAATGTGTCCCACATATACCTTCATGTACATCCCCTAAGGAAAGTTGAGCTTCATCATGTTCGAGACATCGTAGGAGAGTACCGTCAAAACCTCGCTGATAAAGGGTGTCGGATAGTAAAATATAGCGGGAGGTTTGGTGGAGAAAAGTTCATTTTTGATTGCGGGATAGGTCGGGAGGTAAAGTGTTATCTTTGAGGTAAGAATAGATCTTTCCATAGGTTGGGGAGTCATGTCCAATCAGATGACATATAATACTCGTATCAGGGCCATCATATGAAGGACAAGTCAGGGATTCCACCAAGAACTCAAAATGGGCCTTGGTATCCTCGATATCAAATAAAGAAGCAATCGTTGCCATGGCATCAGCAGCCTTATTTTCATGCCGAGGAATTTGCTCAAAAGTGATGACAGAGAAATACTTTTTGAAGTCATCCACCATACGTTTATATGGCAATAACTTATCATCTTTGGTCTGATAATCATCATTAACCTGATTAACAATCAACTGAGAATCTCCGTAGACATTTATTTCAGATACATTCCATTGTAAAGCCATTTTTAACCCAATCAACAAAGCCTCATATTCTGCCACATTATTAGTACAAGGAAATAACAACTTGAAAGATTTCGGAATAGTATATCCTTGTGGTGTGATAAAAAGTATACCAGCTCCTGAACCTTGTTGAGTGTATGAGCCATCAAAGTATAATTTCCATGTTTGCATAGTCAAAGCTAAGATATGAGCATCAGGAAACTCTGTGTGTATAGGTTGGTCATCCATTAATGGAGTATCTGCTAGTTGATCTATGATCACTTGACATTTGATAGCCTTCCTATCTACATATTCAATATCAAATTCACGAAGTAGCATGACCCACTTAGCCAACCTGCCTGTCAATGTAGTCTTGCTTAACAAATACTTTAAAGGATCAATTTTTGCAATAAGCTGAGTAGAATGTGACAACATGTAATGTCACCATTTTTGTGAAGTAAAGACAACAGCTAGACATGCTCTTCCAATAGGGGAATAGTTTAATTCATATCTCACTAGAGTGCGACTGATGTAGTAAATGGCTTTTTCTTTTCCTTCATTATCTTGCTGAGCGAGAAGAGCACCTAGTGAGGCTATTGTAGCTGAAATGTAGAGCAAGAGTGGCTTGCCTAGAATTGGTGACATCAGAGTTGGAGGATTCGCTAGATACTGCTTGATTTTATTGAAAGCTTCCTCACACCTATCATCCCATTGGAATAAGATATTTTTATGCAGCAAATGTTGAAAAGGATGACTGCGATCTGCTAATTGAGAAACAAATCTTCGGATTGATTGAAGATGCCCCTGTAAAGATCTTAGCTAACTGATGTTAGTGGGGGAAGCCATCTCCAATATTGCTTTAACCTTTTTTGGATCTACTTCAATTCCTTTAGCTAAGACAATGTATCCTAACAGTTTTCCAGATGTGACCCCGAATGTACATTTCTTTGGATTGAATCGAATCTGATATTTTTCCATCCGAGTGAATATTTTGTCTAACACTCTCAAATGACCAACTCTATCTTTGGGTTTTGCTAAAATGTCATCAACATAATCTTCCATGATGGTATGCATCATGTCATGGAAGATCATGGTCATGGCTCTTTGGTAAGTTGCTCCAGCATTTTTGAGGCCAAAAGGCATTACATTCCAGCAATATGTACCCCACAGACAAGTAAAAGCAATTTTTTCCTGATCTTCTAGCACAATCTTGATTTGGTTATAGCCAGAAAATCCATCCATTAATGATAACATCTCATGTCCAGCTGTTAGGTCAACAATCATATCAATATTTGGTAAAAGGAAGTCATCTTCAGGACAAGCTTTATTTAGATCTCAAAAATCAATACAAATCCTGATAGACTTGTCTAGTTTTGAAACCGAGACAATATTTGAAATCCACTCAGCATAATCAAAAGCCCAAATTAATCCAACATCTAGGAGCTTTTTCAATTCTGCTTTCACCATTAGAGCAATATGAGGATGCATTTTGCGGAGCTTCTGCTTAACTAGTTTTACACCTGGTTTGATAGATAAATGATGCATAATGAGATTGGGATCCAAACCAGGCATATCAGCGTAGGACCAAGAAAAGTTGATTTATCATTCTCTGAAGAATATTGCAAAAGCTTCTTTCTCTGATTCTGTCAGGGATGCTGCTACCTTGAGGATGCGTGGAGACTCCTCAGTTCCAATATTAAGTGGTACTGTCAGTTCTATAAGAATGGAAGATTGCTCTCGATCTAGATAGTTTGGAAGAGTGTCAATCCTTCCATCATCAGGCACCTCAGAGAGGTTTTCACCATCAGATGCGTCTTTTCTTTTTACTATTTTTGGATCTAATACTACCACTGAGTGGTTTTCACCATTAGATTTGCTGATTATTTTTATATTTTTATGATTGAAAGGATTGGCACTCTCTCCAAAATAGGCCATGTCATTGAGTTCTATTGGAAATCCTAACTTGTGATCCCCTGGTGGTAAATGATCCCTGGTACCAAGATAGTCAATGATTGCATCATCATTATGGAAGACATCAAGTTTTGGGTGATCGAGAGAATCCCAATCAATAAGTTCAGGACGGACAAGGGGCATTGGATCATTTGGGTTGGTTTCAAAGTAGAGATGGTATTGATGGAAAAGTTGCTAAGGTTTATGATAGTATCAGTGAGGTCTATTTCCATACTCTCCTCTAAATTATCTGTCACAAGATAACACTCATTTCACTCACAATCAACACGAGTAGTATTACGTGGGACCAATCCTAGTGAGTCACTCATTGAACTCTCACCCTCATGGTAATTGTTACTATATTGATGGACAACATTGACTCCTATGTCTTCAGTACCATCAGATAAGGAATCCCATTCATAATCATTAGAATCAGAATCATCATTATCCTCAAGACTATCAATGATTCTTTGAGCTATCCTTTGTTTTTCTGGATCTACATACATGCCATGCTTTCTGAATTGTAAGGCAGGAGCTTTAGATGTCTCATGAAAAGGTGGCATTTTTGCTTTCCCTTTTGTTTCTTGTGATCCCTCTCCCTTATATCCTAATCCTGTAGTATCTCGTTGATAATTTGGATTTTGCAAAATTGGTTTTATAACACCTTCTCGTTGTAACCCTAGAGGTCCAGCACCTTGATATCCCATCTTTTGTAGCAAAGTATACCCTTTTCCATAGACATCAGGGGATATATAATCATGTTTAATATCATCTTCAATCTTCTATGTCCTAAGCCAATAATTTGCATTACGCTCAACTACCTCTTTGGATATTGTGCCCCCACTTATAAATGTGTTATAAACAAGTGTGGAAGGGGGTTTTTATTGTTGTTTAGTGATCAAAGACCGACCATATGATTTAGGAGATAAAGGTAACTCAGTGATGCAAAGAGCTTGACCTAAAGTATATTCTCCCATACTTCCTTCTTTGATATCTATCTTGATCCTGTCTGATTTAGAAGTTGATGCTATATTACTAGGGTCACCAGGTGTAGTTGTAGAAGATCCAGTACGATTATTGAGAACCAAAGAATCAGAAATCTGCACATTGCTACAATATTGAAAAGGATTGGAATCTCCTTTGACAGTGATCTCCTGACCATTGTGAGGAAATTTTATACATTGATGATAAGTTGATGGCACAGCTTGCATGGAATGAATACATGGTCTTCCCAAAAGAATATTATAAGCAAGATCCATGTCCAGGACTTGACAAGATACATCTTTGACAATAGGACCAATTCTAATTGGAAGAACAACGGACCCCTTGGATGATCACTCTTCCTCATCATAGGCTTTTATTGTGATTTTCCTTTTTGGATCAATGGCATTTTTAGAAAATCCCAATGCAAGGACCAATTTTAACGTGCAAATATTCAAGCCATCTCCCCCATCTATTAATACTCTTTTAATCTTGTGATTCTGGACAAGGACTTCGATATGTAAAGGAGCATTATGAGGTTGGGTAATGGCTAAATCATCATTTTCAGTAAAGGACAAATAGTGTGGGATCGTTAAATGGCCTACCATAGCTTGAAATTGATCAGGATCTAAAGTTGTTGGAACCTGGGTCTCTAAGAGAGCTTTTTCAAGGATATCTTTGTGAGATGGAGAAAGATGCAAAAGCTCTAAGATGGATATCTGGGCTAGTGTCTTTTTGAGCTGTTCCAAAAGATTGTACTAGTTGGAAGTATTGGGTATGGACTTTGGAACATAAATGGACTTGTTGTGAGTAGTGCTTGGTTTAGACTGGACTCCTTGGAGAGTAACCTTGGCTTGAGCACGAGTAGTAGCATGGATTGGTTGACTCTCTAATTTTTCCTTGATGGTAATAACATTGGCATAATATGCAGAAGGATGATGGTCAGAAATGTTACCAACATATCTATAGGGTGTGTTATTATAATTGTCTTGGTTGTCACCCTTATTGTTGGAAGAACCTCCTTTTTCATGCTCAAGAAGTGGATCTTTGAAGGCCGTATGTGATTCATTCGAGACATGTTCGTCAACACTAATTTCATCGCTTTTGATTAAGTCTTGGATCACATTTTTAAGTCTTTGACATTCATTAGTTATATGTCCTTTTCCTCTGTGGAATTCACAATAATCATTTCCATTCCACCAAGAAGGCTTCACTCTAGGTTCATAATCTTTCGATTCAGGAAGCGTGATGAGTTTCTTGGTGATTAACTTTCGTAATGCTGATTCGAGAGATTCCCCTAAAGGAGTAAAGTTTCTTCGAGGTGAGATAAAAGGCAATCTTGGTTTGGGTGAATCCTTGGTGGTATTTTGACTTGCTGACTGATTTTTGTATGTAGCTTGAGTAGCGTTGGTTGTACTTGTGAGATTTAGAAGAGGTTTTGTTGGTTGGACATTATGATTATCAACAATTTCATCATTGACAATGTTTTTGTTTTTATTCCAATATTTTGATTTGTCATTGTTGGAATTGGAGTTATAAGTGTTGGAATTGGAATTTGAGGATCCAGCATTGTCTTTGGAATAAAGTTTTATCTCACCTTTTCGGACCATGGCTTCCTCAATTTTGATACCATTTTCTATGAGCTTATTGAAATTTGGTGGACATTGCAATTGCAACCTATAACTCATTTTTGGTGTAAGGTTATGCACAAAAATATCCATCTTTTCTTGTTCAGGAATTGTTCGTGGATATTTAGAAAATAATTGACGCCACCTTTGCAAAAAAGTAAGGAAAGGTTCTCCATTCTTTTGATGCGCATTGCAAAGATCAAGCATAGTGACCTCATGTTTGATGTTATATGAATAATGAGTCACAAATTTGTCAAGAAGCTCATTGAAAGATTTGATGCCGGGGGGAAATTTGGAGAACCATTCCATGGCTTGTCCTCCTAAACTTCATGGAAATAGTCGCATAAGATAAGTGTCATTGTGAGCAACTTCAATACAAGCAGCACAAAACTCATGAATATGGTCTTGTGGATCCGAATTCCCTTTGTATTTATCAAATTTTGGTACCTCAAAATGAGGAGGGAATGAAATCATTGCTAAATTCTTATCAAAAGGATAAGGACATATATCATCCAAAGAATACTTCTTATTTGATGATCCAGTTTGAATATCATGAATTTTTTGTTGAAGCATCTGGATTTGTTGTAGGACGGGATCCAAAGATAATGTGTTTCCTTGCGAGTTTTGGGAAACATTGGGATCATTGGGTTGCTGATTATTTTGAAAAACATTTTGTTGTTGATCACTATGGGACGCATTGGATTGTTGATTGATTTGAGAAGCATTGGATTGTTGATTGATTTCCTTTGCTCCATGAGGATCTTGAGAACCTTTAAGGATATCTTGATTGTGTGTAGGAGTTGGTTCTCTAAGATTGGTAATATCAAAATCACTTGGTAACTTAGCTCCTTGTTAAGCAAGCATGAGGAAATACATCTCTTTATCTAAGCCTATAAGTCATTCCATAACTTGTAAAAATTTAGGATCTTGCGCAGCATCCCTAAGTTCCTCATCAATAGGTTCGTCATCAAATGTGAGAGGATTAGCTTTCTTAGGAGGCTGTTTGGGCCAATGATTCTCATCATTGCTATTATTGCCTTCCATTTTGTCTAGGGATTCTGGATTAATAGGTTGTTTGAGTTTCTGAGATCAAGTTTGAACCATAAAATAGATGAAAATGATTGCGAAAATGAAAGATTCTTGATAAAAAGATATGGAGAATGATTGGTAGAAAAGATATGATAAGTATTGAAAATTGGGGTCAAGAAACAATAATCTAAGTAAGCTTGATGGTTAAGGATGATATATCCTGATAATGATAAGCTCACCAAGATCAAAGTCTGATAGATAAGGTAAATCTTCAACACCACACTAAAAATTTTAAGATTGGAAGAAAGTGATTTGTTGACGCTTGAGGAAGGAAAGATGATGAAAAGTGATGAAAGTGGTCAAATTAGAAATCAGAGGTCTATGTAACGTAACTATTTTTCGAGAATCTTGCTGAAGACAAAAATGGGTATTTGAAAAAGTGATTTTGAAAATCCAAAAGCCTGTGAAAATGCTCTCTGTTGTAAATGTGCAGCAACAAATGCGCAGGACATTGTAATATATGCGCAGTAAATTGAAACAAATGCGCAGCAAATTTTGACAGATGCGTAGTAACTTGAATCGTATGCGCAGAAATTTGGTATGTATGCGCAGGTTGTCAAAATTTTTGATGATTTTGCTGTTTTGATGATAGGGAATTTTGTTTGGTTTAGTTTTTCTGATGTTTTCTGGTTTTTGGTAAAGTAAAAATGCATAAACACACACACGCAAGACAAAGATGATTTTGATCTAATTTAATCTAGTATGAATGCACAAACATGCTTACAAATCCTAAGGTTGGCAAGGACAATATCTGCTGAATCCCCACTAGGATAATAAAATCCAGCCACGCAAACCCACAGTGGACAACCTAGGAACTTGGAGGCACGAGCTCCTCCTTACAGTGCACTCACTTCTCAGGCACACCAAGTTCCAAATTCAATAGGTCATTACTTCCCAAAGAACTGTTATCTCTACTATGAACCGTGAGTAATGTGGGGTGTCTTCACGAGCTTGGGTGACTCCTTGAGCCAGCAGATAGAAGGTTTTTGGCCACTAAACAAAAGTTGTTAATAAGGACATCCGTTCAGGTGGTTGTGATCAAGTCATTTTCCCAATTAAGGGGGCTCTCCCAATCCTTTCAAAGCAAGGCTTTCACCTCTACTAAGTAGGACTTTAACACACCACTGGGGTACTGGAGGAGATTTTGGTTGCCACAATGAATTCACACCTATCTAATGTGAGACTAATCACACTAGCATTTTTTATATACTGGTTTGGAAGAGCTTGGCTTTAGCCTGTTACCGGTTGGGTCATTCCTTGGAGTGAGTACCTCTTTTCCCACCAAAGACCACCCTCTAAAAATTATAACAATTTCTCTTACACCCAAGATCCACGAATGGCGAGAGGAGAGGATACGTTGTTATAATTTTGGGATTACAATTATGCTATTAAGAAAAACACAATAGACACTGGAATCTATGCTAAGGAAGACACACAAAGCAAAAGCATGTTGTATTTTAAACTCAAACGAGATTATAGTTTATTTTGCAAACCCCTTTGGCAATCTGCAATCAAACTGTTAGAAATATTTTAGCAATGGGGTCTTCAAAATTACGTCCTGCAAAATAGCCTAAAAGCTACCAGAATGAACAAACACTTGTTAAAAGATTAGCTAAAAACCAATACAACAAAAAAAAAACTAAAATTTTCTGCAGAAACTAATGAATGCGCAGAACAGTGTGATATATGCGCAGTAAGTATGGATGTATGCGCAGGAATGATGTATGCGCAAGACAGTTTAATGAATGCATAGCCTGGTGGAATGTATGCGCAGTTACTATGGATGCACAATGAAAATCAAGAAATGCACAGGAACAGCTGATAAATGCGCAGCAATTATAACAGAGAGGGAAAACAAATGAAAAGTTTATGTCAGAGAATGGATGCACAGTGAAAATGAATAGATGCACAGAAATCATGGACGAATGCGCAGAAAGAACTTGTAGAAAAACTTGCACACGGAAAACTAAAAATTGAAAGTGAAAAACCCGGCTGGGCCCTCCTTCTAGCGCCAAAAATGTATGCAAATTAGTTGGATACTATTCTAAATGATGAATTAACTAAAAGAAGCTAACAAATCTATCTAATAAGCAAACTACAATGAAGAATGCAATAAACAATGAAGCCAAAATAACAATTTTACCTTCACCTACAAATGCAGCTTGTTTCCATTGCCCTCCTAACCTTGATTTCTTGAAGATGTTGAGCTCTCAGATTTCCAAATGAAGCCCTTTTCCCAAGATGTTTCCAAAGTGTGGAGATTGAGTGAAATGGATGCACAATAGCTTATGCAAATCTAATGAATGGAATGCAAATGATGGGGATGATAATGAAAATGCTTGTTTGCTTGATTGCTTGGATGCTTGAATGCTTGAATGCTTGTTCTCCAAAAATCCCTATTTTCTATTAGCCCACAAAGGGAAAATGAGGCTCCTTTTATAGAGTTTTGGAGGATCTAGGCCTAGGTGGCACGATCCTACGGTTGAGAATGAAAGGTGGAAGATCCTAGGGCTAGAATTGACTTAGTTGAAGGAGTTGAGAAAAAGGGGGATGTAGTTGGAATGTGAGAGGAAGAATAGGGATGATGTTCCTCTCACATT
Source organism: Chamaecyparis obtusa (assembly GCA_027943335.1). NCBI lineage: Eukaryota > Viridiplantae > Streptophyta > Pinopsida > Cupressales > Cupressaceae > Chamaecyparis > Chamaecyparis obtusa. The sequence continues at coordinate 1,264,965 of BSBK01000226.1, read as the reverse complement.
GACATGGAGGAGAAGAAGGTGGAAGGGAAAGACACATGTCAAGTGTCTCACAAAGACCAAAGAGAGAAAGGGGGAGAGACCTTTTCCTCATGAGGACTCTTTGTACAAGTGTCCCATGAGTCACCTTTGACCCTTAGAGGTGGCTTGAGAAGCCCCTTAGGAATAGGGAAGGTCTCTTGACTTGGTTGTTGAGAGGACATGTGGTCATGAGACCAAGTCCTATGAGGCCACATAGCCCTTAAGAATAGGACATGTGTGGGTGAGGATAATTATGAATAAATAATTAATAATTATTATTTATCTTAGCCAAGGTGATGTGTCAGGTGACTAGGTGGATGAAGTGGACTAGGGGATTTAGTCATATTTAGGTGATTGTGTATTTAATTAAATCACTTTTAATAGACTATTTAGAAGACTTAGGATATAGAATTAGACTATAGTGAATTTATTAAATAAATTGAATAATTTACTTAATAAATAGAGGAAACAAATATTAATTAAATAATAAATATTTAATTAATTTATCAAGTCAATAATAATTAAATAATAAATATTTAATTAATTAATGAAGCCATTTTTAGGTGTATACAATATGCATGTATACATGTATATATACATGTGTACATGCATGTATACATGTACATATATGTATGTACATGTGTATATATGCATATATACACTTATATATGCATGTATACATGCATATATGTATTTACATACATGTGTATACATGAATATATACATATATATATATATAAGCATGTATACACATATATATGCATGTATACATGTGTATGTACATATATGTACATGTGTATATATGTATGCATACATATATACATGTATATATGCATGTATACATGTATATATGCATGCATACATGTATATATGCATGTATACATACGTATATACGTGTATATATATATGCACGTATACATGTGTATATATACATGTATACATGTGTATATATACATATAATATATATATGTATATATGCATGTATATACATATAACATATATATGTATATATGCATGTATACATGCATGTATATATGCACATGTATATATATGCATAATATTTCATGTATATATATATGTACATGACATATTATATATCTATATATATAGATATATGATACATGTCAGATATATATATATAGATATATAATACATTTCATATATATATATGACATCTATACATGTCATACATACATACATGTGTACATGTCATATTCTATACATGTACATGTGTGTATATATATATGTGTATGTATATATGCACGTACACATGTATGTGTACATATATATGTGCACTTGTATGTATGTGTGTACATACATATGTATAGTGCACGTTTATTTACATTTAAATTTAATTTATGTAATTGATTTTACTTTGAAATAATGTAGTGAAATGTGCATACTTTAATTTTATTTTTAATTAAATTAGGAAAACATGTCCATATATGTAGACTTTATTTGACGATAAATAAAATCTTTTAGGTATACATATTCTAAATCTATCAGACATTATTTCACATCACAAATGGCAGATGCACTGATTCCACCTGCGGAACTATTTGCACAAACTAATAGAGAGATTGAACAGTTGCAAAAATCCATAAATAATCTATCTAGCTCTAGTGTCTATAAGAGCATGTCAATCCATCCTTACTAGCTTGAGTAGCATTAGGGATGACATTCATGGTACCACTCCCTATGCCCTAGATATTATAGAGGTCATACTTGAGAGGAAGTGACAAGAGGTTGGCTCTGGTCTTTCTCTTAAGGAGGTATAGGCTTTAGTGCCTAAAGAGACCCTGAAAAGGGAAGCTTTTCCATCTTATGCAGATAGAAATTATGTGAAGGGGTATCAGGTTACCAAGTGTCAGGATCCTGCTATATCATCATTAATATACCCACGATTTCTAGCTACCCATGGTCATTATCTGAATAATGACCAGATTCCATTTTACTTTGCACATCAAATTTTTTTTGAGGTTTGTTTAGGGAGGGTTGTTAATTACACTGATTTTCTAGCACATCTAGGATAGGGGCATGGAAGAATTGCTGATAGAGATTTTTTTGTCGAGCTGATCGACAAAGGCCAGTACACAAGGCCATTGTTGGTTAGAGGGCACCTTCTATAGCTCCTTCATTAGGTCCTATTATAGATGATGTTATTTTTAGCACCCAACTTCAAGTTGTAATTGATAATGTGGGGGATATTGCAAAAGTTGTCAAATCCATATCTAGTGATCAGGTTGGTCAGTACCTGATGTCTCGATGACACTCCAGATCATTAGGTGGAGCACCCTCTAGTAGGACCACACATGATATTTATAGTGCAGTAGTCATCCCTTCACTTTCTATCATGGAGGGACTTATAGGAGAAATGACACGTGTCACATTGACTAGTTTGGATGAGGATCTATTGGATGTATATGCATTTATAGCAGCAGAGCATGATATCCCAATATTAGAGGTTAGATCTTGTGTGGGTACTATCAAATATGCTCAGCCACATCTTTCTCACCTAGACCTTGGCCATAGTGGCAATACTCGTGAGGATCCACCTGCTGACCACTCTATTGTTGCACAAAGAGAGGCACAACGTACAAACCCTTCAATCAGTGTAGGGCATTAGTTCTCTGATGTTGGCCTTGACAATGTTGAGTTTAGCATGACCACTATGGGTTATCTAGATTTGTTGACACATGATGATACAAATTCCATGCCATCTCATTTGGTTAGTCCATTGCATTCATCATTAGAGAGGCATGTGCAGTCTACTCATGTTGAAGATGCAAAGTTGAGCTTGGACCAAACGCAGCAAAATATTGATACCTTGGTTGATAGGATTGAGATTAGGGAATCTGAATACTATTAGTTTCCACCACCTACACAGGTATAAATCAGATTATATACATGTATTTAATGTTACAATTTAACTTAAATTTATTTTCAAAATTTCAATCAATTGATTTATATATATATACATGTGTATATATATGATATATATTTTTTGTCTACCAGGACATGCCTTTTGTTACTCCTTTGAGTATTGATCATGTACGTCGTCGGGACTCACTCGATGATGACATTAGTAGTGGAAATGTGAGTTTTTAATTTATTATTTGTGTGTACATACTTTATAACATATTTTCTTGTACAATATTTTAAATCAAACTTAAGATCTATGTACAATGTTTATATATTAATTTATATATCTCTTTCTTTGTAGGGATCTGCACATCCTTCACATCATGATAGTCACTCTGAGTCTGACCGCTTAGTGAGGATTCATCATGATGAACCCTAGGCACTTTCATATTTGATCTAGACATATTTCATATTACATATATATTCACTTGTGTTTGATGAACTATATTTCATTTCTAGACTCTACAGGACCAATTGATGTGTTTGAAGTTATATTTCATTTCTAGGCCCTTTTGATAGAATGTTTGACACATGATAGATTCATATGTTTCATATTTGCAGTACTTGATCTACACATGATTGATGTTTCATGCATGTTATATATATATAGAGTGAAAGTATGTATGTATGTGTGTGTGTGTGTGTGTGTGTGTGTATTTATATATATACTTTCACTCTAGATACATGTACATGTGTTATGAACTTGTATAAATGTTTGATTCTTCATGATCTCATGTGATTTCAAATGTATAAATGTAAATTTTCAATACTTTCAATAGATTACATACATGAATGATATTTGATTGTACATGTTTATGAAAGTTATGAATGATGTAAATTTGACACATGTGAGCTATATAATTGACATCCCTAGATGTTTGATTAATCTTACTTATATTTAAATTTACATTTGATAATAGTTGTTCATGTACTTTTAATTTAATTTTGTCAAACTTCAAGTAGATTTTATATTTAAAACATCCATGTCCTAATGTAACACATGCAAATTCAATATGTATACACACATTCATATTCCAAAGTTAGAGTACTTCATATTCAGGTAGATAATTAATATATCATATCCACTTGTAAGATATCTTTTAGATCTATATTATAAATTTTTAATTTAATTCAAGCTCCATTCACTATGGGCACCAGTAGGAAAGAATGGAGCTAAGAAAACCTCTGGCCTCACCCGTGAAAAATTTAGTTCAAATCATATTTCATGCATGATTTAGTCCACATCAAGTGGTTCATCTCTCTCTTGAATAACATTTAATATTCTTTCATGGTCGTTAGTATCAATTCTCCACTTACAAATGCCATGTCTCATCACAGGAACAAGAGATAGGACAATGGTGTTAGGAATGGGAACACTGAGAGGGGGGGGTGAATCAGTGTTCACTGTATTTTAACTTTTCACTTTAATCCTTTTTACTAAACTTAAATGCTTAATTATTGAATTAAACATTCACATAAACATGAAACATGAAATCAACACATGACACCAATATGGTTACAGGGAAACTCAAATAGGTAAAAACCCCGGTGGGAATTGACACCCATTAATATTCTGCACTAGTGTTTTGCGATCCTTGTTAGAAGATCCTTAACCCTGTTAGGAGTTTCTTTACAATGCTTTAAGTACAGTAGACCTTGTCAAGGGTCAAACCCTGTTAGGAGTATTTTATAACAATCCCTATTAGGGGAGTGGACACACTATTCTAGAGCTCACTGCTCAAGTGATGAAGCCTACAACCTTCTAATATCAAATGCACACTATATCTATTGGATGAACTGTCACTGTGACACTGCTTGTTAGATCAATTCCTTTGATGTGTTGATGCTTTGACCTCTTGAAAATATCTAATACATCTTCTTGACTCTTTGCATATGTCTGCTCTACTTATCACCACTCTTTATCAACTTCCTTTTTGAATACAATGGACACATCTTATATTTATACGTGCATACAAAATAAACAACTAGGTGGGCTTTATAACCTATTACAAAAAAACACTTTCAAATGAATTGGCTTAAGCATGCTTGCAAAAAAAAAATTATACATGTTAGCAACCTAAATACAATAGGTGCATAGCCTTTACAATATTAAATTATAACCGCAAACCAAAATACTAACTATCAACTTCATGCTTTGTTCTTCTCTAGCACTCACTGGCTGTGTGTCTTCAACTGTCTGTATCTTTCTCATCCATGCATATCTGATTATGTGCTCATAGACTAAGCATGAGTATAGTCTAACCAACTTAACTTCCAGGGTGCATACCATAATTATTTCATACGCACGTGCGCTGATGCTCTGAGCCGCAGGAACTCTGTACACTGTCTAGTTTTTAATACTTAACCGATTTCTAATCTTCTCATCAGGTGCGCTAACTCCAAACTACTATATGACTTTTTTTCCATAATGAAAACACTATATCATGTCATATACATTAGTATAGCCAACTTTTCAACGATCTTCCCATTTGTCATTGATGGCAACAAATGAATATGGCCAAGTTGCTAACTGTCCTTAATACAAAAAAAAACTTTTTGTCATCTATACATATACTTATATCTCCCTATACATATTATGATCCATATTCTATACACAATTCCCCCTTTTACATTAATGAAAAAGGTGTTTCAAAATTGTATCGACATATACTCACTGAGGGAAAACATCTAGATATGCTATCTTAAGGTTCTGGATCTCCTTCTTCCAAAAAGTTATCAAAGAGTTTACTATCTGGAGATGGGTGCATAAATCATACTAAAGCTTCTCCATCTTCTTCAAATCTAAGGAGGGACCTTGATCATAGGTTATCATGGTAGCATCAATCTCCTTAATGTTTTGATTTAGAATAGCTAATGAGGGTGCAAGAGCATTTCTCAACTGAGTCTATCTAGTCCATATCTTTGCCATCTCTTTCTCTGCCTTCTCAATTTTCTCTATCTGTCCTTGGTAGACATTATTTCACATGTTCACATCTATGGATTTCTCTTTCACTAAACTCTTTACTTTCTCAATCATAGCTTCTTCCTCTTTTCTTTTGAGATGAGCATCAGTAAGCTTATCTTGTTCCATGCATTCTGTAATGATTCTTCTCCCTTGATCAGAAAATTCTTTTAGGGATGCTTGACCAGTCTTGAGTGACCTAAGGTCAAGTGAAAAGTTGTTCACCAATTCATTCAACCTCTTCTTTAGGTACTTTTCTTCTACAACTAGGGATGCAGATTCTTCAAGGCTTGAGAAATTTCTTTTGAAATGTGAGATGGTTGTACTCACGTCATCAACAGAGTGTATCTTAGAAACTTTATTGTCCTCTGGAAAAAGATTGTTCAAAATGTTTACTGATTTTACCAAGAGGGGATTCCTCATCACTTGCTTTTCTTTGGCTTTCTCCATAGCTAAGACATTGAATTTAATCAGGTCTTCTTCTCTTCATGAGTCCAAATGGATGTGCCAGGTGTCAAACTTGACAACAATGTTGCAGAGGGAGTGATGGGAGTGTTATCCATCACTTCTTCTTTTACCTTGACTAATTCAATTGATGGTTCATTATTATTTTTTGTTTCTTTCTTTTCTTCTTCTTTTTCTATTTATTTTTCTTGTTCTTTTTCTTCTATCTTATCATCTTCTTTCTCATATGATATATCTTCAATCAATACCTCTTCTTGATGAATGGGAGGTGTGTTGCTGCATATAATTTCAGCTTCTTATGTGCTCACAAAAGCTTCCTCAAACTTGTCCAATTCTATTTTAGTGGCCGCCATGGCTATCTCCACATTATCAATGATAATGGTGTTGTCCTTGAGTGATTTTGTCATGAGCGTGTTAGGATTAACAAGCTAGAAATAAAAATTACATGCAAATATAACCAATATCAAAAAATAATAAACCACATAGAAGAGAACACAAGACACAAAGATTTAACATGGTTCACCCAATTCCTAGGCTATATCCACCAACAGCAAGTCCAATATTTTATTATCCAATGATTACAACCTTATTACAATTTGTAATCCCTTACATCTCAATTTTGCCACAAGTACTAAAATCATACATCATAATGAAATTCCTAACCCTAAGCCAATATAACAAGGCTTATGTCAGTTAACAAGTTAACTCTAAAATACTTGACAAGTCAACCTAAGAAAAGGCCTGACAAGTCAACCTAGGGAAATGTTTGACATGTCAACTCAAAAATGCTTAACGAGTTAACCCCAAAAAAAAAATTTGGATGATGAATGAAAAGTGTATAGTACTTTCCTAGATAGTACTTTCCTAATTAGTCACCACAAGCTAACAATCTCCCACTTGGGGACTGATCAGACTCCACACCAAACAATAATCTCCCACTTGGAGATTGATCGTGTAGCTAAACCGCTACCCTATAAGGCTCCCACTGGATCCAACCACCTTGGACTCAACTATCCCTTTATTTTGTTCAGTCTAGTAGACCGACTGAAGTTGAACAGGAGTTCAACTTCTCCCTTGTTACTACCTTTGTAAACATATATGTTGGATTATCATCTGTGTGTATCTTTTCTAGCTTTAACTGCCCATCATCCAAAATTGACTGAATGAAATGGTACCGCAACTGTATGTGTTTTGTCTTTGAGTGCAAAGCAGAATTCTTCACAAGATGAATGGCACTTTGGCTATCTATATGCAAAAAATTACCCATCTGAGGATGTCCCAATTATTCCATGAATAAATGAAGCCATATCATCTCCTTGGCTGCCTCTGTAGTAGCAACATACTCTACCTCTATAGTGGATAAAGAAACCACCTTTTGTAGTCGAGAAATCCAACTCACTGTTGTCCCACCAATAGTAAATACATAACCTGTAGTACTTCACCTACTATCTATATCTCTTGCCAAATCTAACTCAACATAGCCTCGTACAGTAGTAGTAGAACCCCCAAAGTGTAAACACTTACTAGATGTACCTCTCAAATATTTGAGAATCCATTTGACTGTATTCCAATGCTCAATACCAAGGTTACTCATATATTGGCTAACAACTCCCACTACATGTGCAATATCTGGCCTAGTACATACCATAACATACATTAAGCTCCCTACAGTTGAAGCATAATGTACCTTAGACATTTTGATGCAGGAGCATCCTGGGTGTAAGAGCAATCTTGCATCACCCAAAAATATTTCTATTTTTTTGTATTCAATAAGGGCTATTTTGTGCAGAGCTGCTGTCTATGGAAAGTTACTATTTTTGGTAATTTTTGTATGTGCTCAGAATGATCTGATTTCTTTCTTGGAGGTTCATTTTGGTCATATAAGTCTGCCAGTAAAGTTTCATTGCCAGACCAAGTGTATATTGGAAGATATTGAAGATTTTCGGTATTGGCAGCAAGGTACAGAAACTTCGAACTTAGTTTTGAAGGCTTTAGAGGCCCCGGATGAGGTCAAATTTTGGGCTGAATGAAGCTTGCTTATTCAAGCGTTGTAGAGCTCCTCGCGCCCTTTCCGAAATGGGGTTACAATAGTCAATCGGGTCAACTGGTGATGACTTATGGTCTTCGGAAGTTGGGTCACCTAAAATGGCGGAAAATGATTTTTCTTCAAAATTTCTATTCGGGTTTCAAAATTTATTTTGAGCTGACTATGATGTAATGAAATGTAAAATAAAAAAATAATTCTAAGTTTGGTCGGCCTTATTGGCTAAAATTCTGGAACCTTCCCAGGCGGTGGAAAATTGCCTATATAAGGAAGGCTGTATTATTGTCTTAGGCAGTTCAGAATAGTTCTGGGTAGTAGATCTGGGTATTGATTCGAGGCTTTATCCTACAGAATATTGTAAGGGAATGCCCATGTGGCTTTGCATATTGTAATTCTGAAAGTTTGTAATTCCACATTTGTGGAGATAATAAGAAGCCAATTTTCTGTTCTTGCATATTGTTGTTGTTTCTCTATTTCTGTTATGTGTTTGTGGTATTAAGGGGAGCACCCTTCATCAAGTGGTATCAGAGCAGGAGTTCTTGAGTGTGTAAACAGATCACCGACTGTGAGGCAGTTTGCACCAGGACCGTGGCTAGGGTTTCAGCGCGCATTGCGAAAATGCCTCCACGAAGGGAACGTGGCGGAAGAGCTGGTGTTGTAACACCTGAGGTTAGAGAGCTGCAGAGACAAGTGCGAGCATTGCAAGAAGAGATTCGCAGAGGAATGAATCTTAATGTCAGAGACGAAAGCGAGGATGAAGCCGAAGAAGAATATCAAGAAGGAGAAGTTGAAATTGTGAACCATGAGGAAGAAAGACTTTTTCGGGCGATTTCCAAGATTGGGAAAAGACCTAAGATTGAGGTTCCTACATTTTCTGGAAATCTTAACCCAGAGGAATTGATCGACTGGATCAATGAATGTGAGGAATATTTTGAGTATGAAGATGTTGAGGATCATGATAGGGTCAAATTTGCAAAGGCCAGACTAAAAGGTCATGCGAAGATCTGGTGGCAAGAAATTCAATTGGAGCGAAATAGAAGAGGGAAAGATAAAATCACAAGATGGGATCGGATGGTGGATAAATTGAAGCGACAGTTCATTCCTGTTGATTATGAGCTTGATCTACTAAAGAAAATGCAAAGTTTGAAGCAAGCAGGAAGATCTGTTCAGGAGTATACAGAAGAGTTCTATCGACTTCTCATCAGAACAAGCCATGCAGAAGCTGATAAGGAGAAAGTTGCCCGATACCTTAATGGGTTAAGGCCAAGCATTCAGGAGGAGCTGAATCTGGTTCGAATGAACAGTATTGAGGAGGCATACCAGTTTGCCCTAAAAGTAGAGGAAAAGCTGAACAAGAAGTTTGAGAGCAGACAAAACGGAAGAGGTCGCGGTGGACGATCTGGTGGATGATCATATGGTGGCCGAAATGAAGATCTGAAAAAGAAGGATGAGGCTAGTAGCAGTCAGAATCAGCGAGGAAATAATTCCAATCACTTCCAGGATCAGAATAATAGAGATCAAAGAGGAAGAGGAAGAGGACAAGGATCTGGAAGAGGTGGCTTCCGTGGAACATGTTTTCACTGTGGAGAAGAAGGTCATAGGGCATTTGAATGTCCTCAGCGCCAAGGCAGAACAGACAGGAGAAATGAAGGCCAGGCCAGAATTGCACATGTAGATGAAGATGCCAGATCATCAAATTCTGAAGATGCTGAAAGAGGAGAAACGTTGATTAACAGAAGAGTCCTGTTGAGTGGTGAGAATGAACCTGAGCAAAGGAGGAGCTTGTTTCGCACCAGGTGCAAGTGTGAAGGTAAATGTTGTGATGTGATTATTGATAGTGGAAGCACTGACAATTTGGTGTCAGAAGAGATGGTGACAAAGTTGAAGCTCAAGAGATAGAAACACCCACATCCATATCAGATTGCCTGGGTACAGGATGACCACAAGGTCATGGTCAATGAACAATGCCTAGTGAAGTTCAAGATTGGCGGATACCAAGATGAGGTATTGTGTGATATCATATCTATGGATGCATGTCATATGTTGTTGGGTAGACCATGGCAGTTTGACAGATGTGCTGTACATGATGGCCGTGCGAATACCTATTCCCTGACAAAGGATGGAGTGCGACATAAGCTAAAACCATTGAAGGAGACTGAAGAAAAGGTATGTGGTAATGCAAGGATAACTTTTGTTGATGGAAGAAATTTCCTAGATGGTATGAGGCATGAGCATGTATGTTTTGCTTTAATTCCAAAAGCTGGTAAAGAGGAAGTAGAAGATGTTCCTGTAGAAGTTGCAGATTTGTTGAATGAGTTTCAGGATATTGTATCCGATAACGTGCCTGATGGATTACCACCAGTCAGGAAGATCAGTCATCAAATGGATTTGATCCCAAGAGTGAGTTTTCTGAATAAGGCAGCACACAGAATGACACCTGCAGAAAGTGAGGAGTTGAACAGACAAGTACATGAACTGCTACAGAAAGGATTGATCCGTGAGAGTCTGAGTCCCTGTGCTGTACCAGCGGTATTAGCACCAAAGAAGAATGGAGAGTGGAGGATGTGTACAGATTCTAGGGCAATAAACAAGATCACAATCAAGTACAGGTTTCCATTGCCATGAATGGATGATATTATGGACTGTTTGAGTGGAGCTGTGTATTTTTCAAAGATAGATCTGAAAAGTGGATATCATCAGATTCGAATCAGAGAAGGAGATGAATGGAAGACTGCCTTCAAGACAAAGGAAGGATTGTATGAGTGGTTAGTCATGCCTTTTGGGCTAACCAATGCACCGAGCACTTTCATGCGGCTCATGAACGAGGTTCTGAAAGAATTTCTAGGTAAGTTTGTCATTGTTTACCTAGATGATATTCTGATCTTTAGTAAGACATTGGAGGAGCATATGATGCATATTCGTATGGTATTTGAGAAGCTGAGAGAAGAGAAATTGTTGATTAATTTGAAGAAGTGCAGTTTTGTGAAGAAAGAGTTGGTGTATTTGGGGTTTGTAGTTTCAGGAGAAGGTCTAAAAATGGACCCAAAGAAGGTACAGGCTATCCTTGAATGGCCTACTCCAAGGAATGCTACTGAGGTAAGATCTTTTCATGCTCTAGCTAGCTTTTACAGAAAGTTTATCAGAAATTTTAGCAGTATTTGTGGACCCTTGACTGAAACAATGAGAGGGGATAGAAAAGAGTTTAAGTGGACTAATGGGGCAGAAAAAAGTTTTCAATTGTTGAAACAAAAAGTTACAGAACAACCTGTTTTAGCACTTCCAGATTTTAATAAGGTGTTTCAAGTAGATTGTGATGCTAGTGGTACTGCAATAGGAGCTGTTATGAGCCAAGAAGGTAAACCTATTGCTTATTTCAGTGAGAAGTTGAATGATGCCAAGAGAAAATATTCTGTTTATGATCAGAAATTTTATGCTATAGTTCAAGCATTAAAGAAGTGGAGACACTATTTGCTTCCTAAGGAGTTTGTTTTGTATACTGATCATCAAGCTTTGCAATATTTGAATAGTCAAGGAAAGTTGAATCAAAGGCATTTGAAATGGGTTGAATTTTTGCAGAGTTATACATTTGTTTTGAAACACAAGAGTGGAAAGTCTAATAGGGTTGTAGATGCTCTTAGCAGAAGGCAACTACTGCTGACAGAAATGCAGATTGAAGTGGTTGGGTTCAAGGAGCTCAAGAATTTGTATCCAGAGGATCCTGATTTTGGTGAAGCTTGGAAAGCTTGTAAAGAACCTGTTACTCTAGACAGGATGAAATGGTTGGATTTAATCATCCAGGATGATATGCTATTTAGAGGGAGTCAGTTGTGCATTCCACGAAGTTCTATGAGGGAGAATCTCATCAAGGAGAAGCATAGTGGAGGATTGGCTGGACACTTTGGTCGTGATAAAACCCTTGCTTTGGTTGGTGAGAATTATTATTGGCCACAATTGCAGCAAGATGTGAAGAAGTTTGTACAGAGTTGCAGAGTATGTCAGATGGCGAAAGGAGTGAAGTAGAATACAGGGTTGTATCAGCCATTACCTATACCAGAGAAGCCTTGGGAGGATATCAGTATGGACTTTGTTTTTAGTTTACCGAGGACACAACGGGGACACGATTCAATTTTTGTGGTAGTTGACAGATTTTCAAAGATGGCACATTTCATTCCCTGCAAGAAGACTAATGATGCTGTTCATGTAGCAGAATTATTTTTCAGAGAAGTAGTGAGACTTCATGGTTTGCCAAAGACCATAGTTTCAGATCGGGACACTAAGTTTGTTGGATATTTCTGGCGTACATTGTGGAAGAAGTTAAAGACAGATTTAAAGTTCAGTTCATCACATCATCCACAGACTGATGGACAAACAGAGGTGGTGAATAGGAGTTTGGGAAATTTGCTGAGATGTTTGGTTGGAGATAAGCCAACAAGATGGGATTTGATTTTACCACAGGCAGAATTTGCATACAATAATTCTGTCAACAGGAGCACTGGTAAATCACCATTCCAGATTGTATATGAAAGTAGTCCAAGAAATGCATCTGAATTGAGGAAGATAGATAAAGGAGAAATAAGTAGTGCTGAAGCTGAGGATTTTGCAGAACACTTGAAGAACATCCATGAGGAGGTGAGGAAGCATATTACCAAGATGAACGCACAGTATAAGGCTAAGGCAGATGAGAAAAGGAGGTATAAGGAATTTCAAGTTGGTGATGAAGTCATGGTTCATTTGCGGAAGGAGCGGTTTCCAGTTGGTACATATAACAAGCTGAAAATGAAGAAGTTTGGACCATGTAGGATACTGAAGAAACATGATTCAGGAAACACATATGAGGTAGAATTGCCTACTGAGCTAAATATTTCACCAGTGTTTAACATTTCAGACCTGACAGAGTATCATGAAGGAGGTGTTGAAGATGAGATCACAGCAGCACAGTGGAGTATTCCAGCAACTAGTTCAGACACTAAGGAGATCGAAGATATACTGGACAGTCGTATTGGCAGAAGCACAAGGAACAGGATATATGAAGAATATCTGGTCAAGTGGAAAGGATGACCTGTTGAAGATTCATCATGGCTGACAAAGGAGGAGATTAGCCGTCTTGGTTTTCCTCTGCACACCTGAGTCGTGACAGGGTCACTTCTCAAATTATCCCGGGTGTCTGATGCAGGAGCATCCTGGGTGTAAGAGCAATCTTGCATCACCCAAAAATATTTCTATTTTTTTGTATTCAATAAGGGCTATTTTGTGCAGAGCTGCTGTCTATGGAAAGTTACTATTTTTGGTAATTTTTGTATGTGCTCAGAATGATCTGATTTCTTTCTTGGAGGTTCATTTTGGTCATATAAGTCTGCCAGTAAAGTTTCATTGCCAGACCAAGTGTATATTGGAAGATATTGAAGATTTTCGGTATTGGCAGCAGGGTACAGAAACTTTGAACTCAGTTTTGAAGGCTTTAGAGGCCCCGGATGAGGTCGAATTTTGGGCTGAATGAAGCTTGTTTAATTCAAGCGTTGTAGAGCTCCTCGCGCCCTTTCTGAAATGGGGTTACAATAGTCAATCGGGTCAACTGGTGATGACTTATGGTCTTCGGAAGTTGGGTCACCTGAAATGGCGAAAAATGATTTTTCTTCAAAATTTTTGTTCGGGTTTCAAAATTTATTTTGAGCCGACTATGATGTAATGAAATGTAAAATAAAAAAATAATTCTAAGTTTGGTCGGCCTTATTGGCTAAAATTCTGGAACCTTCCCAGGCGGTGGAAAATTGCCTATATAAGGAAGGCTGTATTATTGTCTTAGGCAGTTCAGAATAGTTCTGGGTAGTAGATCTGGGTATTGATTCGAGGCTTTGTCCTACAGAATATTGTAAGGGAATGCCCATGTGGCTTTGCATATTGTAATTCTGAAAGTTTGTAATTCCACATTTGTGGAGATAATAAGAAGCCAATTTTCTGTTCTTGCATATTGTTGTTGTTTCTCTATTTCTGTTATGTGTTTGTGGTATTAAGGGGAGCACCCTTCATCACATTTTAGTCTCTTCTTCTAGTGTCTTGGGACACATATCCTTAGTCAATTTCAAATGACTAGGCAAAGGTGTGTTGATAGCTTTGGAATTCTCCATAGAGAATGTTGCAACACCTTCTCAATATAATCAGCCTGAGATACAAACAACTTCCTATTTTTCTTATCTCTACAAATTTTCATACGAAGGATTTGTTTTTCTACCCCCAAATCTTTCATATAAAATGAATGTGCTAATTGTTGTTTCAACCCCTTAATGTGATCCATGTTAGACCCAGCTACAATCATATCATCAACATATAAACATAAAATAATGTAGTTGTCATCATCCAACCTCTTAAAATAAACACAATGGTCAGAATGACACCAACTGTATTCATGCTTATTCATAAAAGTGTCAAATTTAATAGACCATTGCCGAGGTGCTTGCTTCAAGCCATATAAACTTTTATGCAATCTGCACACCAAATTCTCCTTACCCTTGACCTCAAATCCTTGTGGTTGGACTATATATATTTCTTCATCCAAATCACCATGAAGAAAATCTATTTTAACATCAAGCTACTCTAAATGCAAATCTTCAGTAGCCACAATACTTAAAATAGTACAAATAGAAGTCATTTTAACAACTGGAGAAAATATCTCATCAAAATGAATGCCCTTTTTCCATGCAAATCCTTTTACAACCAACCTGGCTTTAAATATTTTCTTACCTCCATCCTCTTCTTTTATCCTATAAACCCATTTATTTTGTAAAGCCCTTTTACCTACAGGTAACTTACATAAATCCCATGTTTGACTTTTCAGCAAAGAGTCCATTTCATCTATCATTGCAAACTCCCACTGAAGTTTTGTATCCACCTACACAACTTCATTATAACATTCAAGTTCACCAGCATCTGTTAATAAAATAGGATACAAAGATGGAGAAAATATTTCTGGAGGTCTACTTAGCCTTATTGACCATCTAACATTCACTAGGGTGTGTGGTATTTGTTGTTGCTATTGTTGTGGAGCATAAGGAACTATTGGAACATCAACTTTTGGAGTATCATCTAGTACTACATAGTCATTTTCTTTCTTCTCATGCTGCTGCAACAAATCTTTGTACAATACTTTCTCATTGAATATGGCATCCCTGCTTCTTACAATTTTATGATTTTCAAAATCCCAAAGCCTATAACCAAATTCAACAATGCCATATCCAAGAAATACACATTTCTTTGACTTAGCTTCCAACTTGGTTCTATTTTCAAAATCTATAAGTGCAAAAGCTTCACAACCAAAGGTTTTGAGAAAAGAATAACTCACCTTCTTACCACTCCATGCTTCCTCTGGAATACCACAGTCCAAAGGAGTAGAGGGGCCTCTATTGATTAAATAAATAGCAGTGTTCATAGCCTCTACCCACATATTTTTGGGTAGCCTAGCATGCAACCTCATACTCCTTGCATGCTCCATTATTGTCATGTTCATGCGTTCAGCCACTCCATTTTCTTGTGGAGTCCTTGGTACAATTTTTTGCCTACAAATACCATTAGAGGAACAATAATCTTCAAATTTTGTGCTGCAATAATCACCACCATTATCAGATCTAAGACATTTTAACCTTTTACTAGTCTCATTCTCAACCAATCATTTCCATTTCTTAAAAGTTTGAAATACATCAGATTTCTGTCTAAGGAAATAAATCCATACTTTTCTTGTTGCATCATCTATAAATGTAACATAATACAAAGAGCCCCCAAGGGAAGATACCTGAGTTGGTCCTCATACATCTGTATGCACAAGCTCTAATCTCTCATTTTTCTTTTCCTTCCCACTCTTCACAAAACTAACTCTCTTTTATTTTCCATAAACACAACTTTCACAAAAATCCATATTGACACATTTCAGACCAGGTAAAACTTTCTTTGAATGAAGTAATTTCATACCTTTTTCACTCATGTGCCCAATTCTATTATGCCATAGTGCTGTGTCAGAATCTACAGCAACGGTTTGATGTTCTTCCTCCTCAACTATAGCCATTGTTCTTGAACATTCATTCTCTTCTAAAACAATTAAATTAGAAGGAACAGTATGACCTATACAAAGATATAAGGTGCCTACTTTCACACCTTTTTCTACTACTAAGGAACCTTTTGAAACCTTCCAATTTTTATCATTAAAAGTAACTGTGCAACTCTCATCAGCGAGTTTTCCTACTGAAATTAAATTTCTACTCAGCCTTGGAACATGTCTTACCTCTTGTAGTAACCAATGATTCCCATTGTGCAACTTAATCTTGATTTTCCCTTTGCCAACAATTTGATAAGGTTCATTATCTCCCAAATAAACTAGCCCAAAATCCCCTTGGACATAATCAACAAAATAACCTCTATGGGGTGTAGCATGAAATTAAGCCCCCGAATCTAACACCCATGAATCATCAACATTTTCTAAAGACAAGAGAAAAGAATCCTCTTCAGATTTGTTACTTACCACATTTGCCTCCTTGTTTCCATCATGTTTGTCTCCTTGATCTTTCTTCCAAGACCAACAATCTTTCTTCTTATGACCTAGTTTTCCATAGTACCAACAATAATTTGGCCCTTTGGATTCAGACCTCTTTCCCTTTGATTTTCCTCTTGATTTTCCATGATTTATAGAGTTGTTTCCTCTATCTCTTGTTCTATCTCTACTTTCTATGTTCAATACAGTACCTGATGTGGATGCCCCTAAGCTTTTCCTACGAATTTCTTCACTCAATATAACACCAATAACATCATCAAACTTTAGGGTATTAGAACCAGAAATAGAATTACTAATAGCCATTACCAAGCCATTCCAGCTTTCTGGCAAAGAACACAAAATCAAGAAAGCCCTAACCTCTTCATCAAAAGTAATTTTAACTGAGGCTAACTAACTTGTAATTGTATTAAACTCATTCAAATGATTAGTGACTGATCCACCTTCTACCATGTTCATATTAAATAAACACTTCATAAGAAATACCTTGTTTGAAGCTGAAGGCTTTTCATACAACTTTGCTAGGGTTTCCATCAGAGTTTGAACTATCATTGCTCCAATAATATTGAATGTCACTGATTGTGCTAGGCATAGAATAATACTCCCCAGTGCCTTCCTATCCAAAATATCTCAATCTTCCTGAGACATTGTTGCCTCTTTCTTGGCTATTCCCTCTAATGGCCGCCATAGATCCTTCTGATAGAGATAGTCCTCCATTTGCATCTTCCATAACTGGAAGTTCTTCCCATTAAAATTTTCAACCTTCAGCCTACCCTCATCAGCCATTTCTCCCACTTAACCGAGAGACTCTCCCACTAACTCATGAGACATGCTTCAGATAATAGATGAAAGAACAAATGAAATAACCTCACTCTGATACCACTTGTTAGGATTAACAAGGCAAAAATAAAAATTACATGCAAATATAACTAATATCAAAAAACAATAAACCACACAGAAGAGAACACAAGACACAAAGATTTAACATGATTCACCCAATCCCTAGGCTACATCCACCAACAGTGAGTCCAATATTTTATTATCCAGTGATTATAACCTGATTACAATTCATAATTCCTTACAGCTCAATTCCGCCACAAGTACTAAAATCATACATCATAATGAAATCCCTAACCCTAAGCCAATATAATAAGGCTTATGTCGATTAACAGGTTAACCCTAAAATACTTGACAAGTCAACCTAAGAAAAGGCTTGATGAGTCAACCTAGGGAAATGTTTGATGTGTCAACTCAAAATGCTTAACGAGTTAACCCTAAAAAAAAAATTCTAACGATGAATGAAAAGTGTACAGTACTTTCCTGATTAGTCACCAAAAGCTAACAATCTCCCACTTGGGGATTGATCAGACTCCACACCAAACAACAATCTCCCACTTGGAGACTAATCATGTAGCTAAACCACTACCTTGTAAGGCTCCCACTGGATCCAACCACCCTAGACTCAATTGTCCCTTTATTCTATTTAGTCTAGTAGACTGACCGAAGTTGAACAAGAGTTCAACTTCTCCCTTTTTACTATCTTTGTAAACATATCTACTGGATTATCATGTGTATGTATATTTTCCAGCTTTAACTGCCCATCATCCAAAACTGACCGAATGAAATGGTACTGTAACTGTATGTGTTTTGTCTTTGAGTGCAAAGCAGAATTCTTTGCAAGATGAATGGCACTTTGGCTATCTGTATGCAAAAATTACCCATCTGAGGATGTCCCAATTCTTTCATGAAGAATTGAAGCCATATCATCTCCTTGGCTACCTTTGTAGAAGAAACATACTCTGCCTCTATAGTGGATAAAGAAACCACCTTTTTTAGTTGAGAAATCCAACTCACTGTTGTCCCACCAATAGTAAATACATAACTTGTAGTACTTCACCTACTATCTATATCTCCTACCAAATCTAAGTCAGCATAGCCTTGTACAGTAGTAGTAGAACCCCCAAAGTGTAAACACTTACTAGATGTACCTCTCAAATATTTGAGAATCCATTTGACTGCATTCCAATGCTCAATACCAAGGTTACTCATATATTGGCTAATGACTCCCATTGCATGTGCAATATCTAGCCTAGTACATACCATAGCATACATTAAGCTCCCTATAGCTGAAGCATAAGGTACCTTAGACATTTTAGTCTCTTCTTTTGGTGTCTTGGGACACATATCCTTAGTCAATTTCAAATGACTAGGAAAAGGTTTGCTAACGGCTTTGGCATTCTCCATAGAGAAACATTGCAACACCTTCTCAATATAATTAGCCTAAGATAGAGACAACTTCCTATTTTTCCTATCTCTGCAAATTTTCATACCAAGGATTTGTTTTTCTGCCCCCAAATCCTTCATAGAAAATGAATATGCTAACTGTTGTTTCAACCCCTTAGTGTGATCCATGTTAGACCCAGCTACAAGCATATCATCAACATATAAACATAAAATAATGTAGCTTTCATCATCCAACCTCTTAAAATAAACACAATGGCCAGAATGACACCTATTGTATCCATCCTTATTCATAAAAGTGTCAAATTTAATATACCATTGTCAAGGTGCTTTCTTCAAGCCATATCAATCACCACAAGCTCACAGGGTGAACCCCATGATGAATGAAAAGTGTACAGTACTTTCCTAGATAGTACTTTCCTGATCAGTCACCACAAGCTAATAGGGCGCAGATGTATCTAACTCTGTTTGAGCTTCTACTGTAGGTGTTGAATCATGAGGACTTATAGATTGTACCTTGATGGTCACTAACCCTTTGGTAACCATTGTGGGTACATGTGATGTGGCCGTAGTGGGTGGATACATGTGTCTATTCATAAAAACCTTCTCAAAAGCTTTCTATGTTTCTTTGGCAACTAGCTCATAATTTTTATCCATCATATTCAGAGTTCTTGTCTTTGTTCTGAGGTGAGGCTTTACCAGATCTAACAACAACTTCTTCTCTTCTAGCTCACATATAGGAAGAGTTTCATCTAAGATCTTTTCCCTTATCCACAGATCTTCTTCAATAGCCTGTCTCTTTTGGAATTCTAGGATATTCCATACATTGTCAAGGATCATTATTTTTAGTTCCAAGACTGTCCTTTTGAACTTGATCATGTGCTTTATGATCATGCTATGAATCTATGATTTTTCAATTTTATTGAATTTATCATAGAACTCCCCAACCTGATCATTTCTCCCTTCATCAATTATTCTGGCACTTAGCACACTGAGAAAAGGTTTGAAACCTACTTCAGGAGGTGCTTGAGTGTTATGTTTCTTGTGACTCTAGAGGATGGATGACTAGTGTTGGTTTCTTTCTTCCTCTTTGGCATTGCCTCATACTCTGGAGGAGTAGTAGGGTCACTGGTTTTCTTAGGTGCAAAAGGAGTATCATTAGTTATATCCTTTTGTTCATTAGATTTCTCTATCTTCACCTTCTTCAATTTTGGATCATGTGATTCTGCCTTTGTTGCATATGCACTCTTCAATTCCAAAGAAATATTTTGTTCTTTTGCTTTATCAAGATATGTTTGAGAGACACCATGTATTCTCAAGATCTCTGATGTGACTTTAGCAACCTTTCTTTTTTTTGTTGCGCTATTTATCTTGGCATCTACTTATCTAGTTTTCTCCTTATATGTTCCCCACCTAGGTTCATTAGGATCTTTGGGGGCTAATAGTAGTACCTACGCATATGCTTCAAGGACCTATTCCTCTACCTCATAACCAAGTGGATGAATCCACTTAGTTCATGGATCAACTACTTCCATACAAGTTGTGTTTGTCTCTACCATAAATAAAATAGTATCGTTATACTTTTCCACAATGCTCTCTGGAATTATGTACCTCATTTGCATCTTGTCCCTAAAGGTCTTCAATTCCAATGTTACATAATCTCTCAATGTACTCTCATTGGATGCTTTGTTAGATATCTGTGGCATGGTTGGAATGGACTTGTCCAAATACAAATATGATACTCTCCCAACTATATGAAGGTACGTGTAAATGATTAAAGACCCAAACCTAAATATTTTAGTCTTATCATGCTTGATGGCCTTGATATTATCAATCAGTTATGTGTGCAAGATCTCACAAACATTGAACTCCCCATCTTCCTTTACAAGTCTAATGGTTGCTATAATTGTGCCCGCAGACACACTATTCACCCTGCTAGTGTGATGAAACTTGTATCCAAGTATCATAGACATCAATTTGATGTCAGCTTGCTTAATAGGCTCAATTTTCATCCCACGCCTATCACTCCTTAACTTACATGTTTTCTCAATAATTTTCCTGACATCCTTGCCTACTGGAAGGATAGCACCTATCCTAGAAAGGTCTGTCATCTCATATTTTAGGTCACTGATGATTCTTACTGGCACATCACCTATCCAGAATAAATCATCATGAATTCTGCTTGATAGTATCTTAATCCATTCAGTCTCATAAAATAATATGTTGTAGCATACTCAACTATAGGGTGATCATTCCACTTAACATAATCATCCATGAATGTTTTATATGGTTTCAACATGGTATCCATGTGCACCCTTAACGTATCCAACCCTACTAGTTCTTTCTTGTAGTAAATGTATGCCCTAATGTCCTCAACATACATAGCGCCCATAGGAGTGCGGGAGAATGCTCCCTCTAAATCATCTAGGATTGACTTAAATGGATGCTTCTTAAATACATATCTCTTCTTCTCTACAACATCAAAAACTATGGGAGTGGCCATGACTTACTTGTTTAATCACTTTCCAACTGATCTCTGAGATAATCTGAAGACTTTTGAATCGGCGCAATGAACTAGGGTTTCTGCAATCGACCAAATGCACTACTAATTACTGCAAATCAATCTTCAAGTCTTCACAACAACTTCTAAGGCTCTTTCTACTCTTTAATCACTCTGAATTCAAATGTAATGAATAATCAAACAAATTTTTGTGTACTTAAAGTGAAAATTCTGCCATTAATGCTTGCTGCGTAAACTAGGTTGTCACTTTAAAATTTCCAACTTGAGTTCTGCTAACAATCAGTATGTGTGCTCTTGCATGAAGGTTCCTTTATACTTCAAAATCTTAAGTCCAAAGGTGCATACTCTAAGAATGAGTATACCAGCCACACAGGGGTCTAGAGCTAAATTAGCTCCCCCTATGACCCTGAGGGCCATTCATCCAGATGTAGAGGGTGCATCCACAATGGATGCATCCAATACATACTCATTAGTCTTTTCCTTCTTCTTCTCTAACAAAATCAAGCTTGCATCATCTGAGGCTTTGACAAAATTAACTTCTCCTTCAGGATCCAATACTGATTCTTCATCCTTTTTAGGGCTTTCCTGACCTTGCATCCTTGATCTAAAGAATTTTAAGATATGTCCAGCCTTGTTACACGAGTGACAAATGACTAGAGATCTTATATTCCTCAACGCATTGACATGAGTCACCATTTTACATGTTCTAGCTAAGTGACCATTATAGTTGCATATCTAACATGTAACATTCTGAGAACTTCTTACATTTGTCTGATTGGGATTTCTCTGATCATGTTGAATCATGTTCTTCTTACTAGTCTTGCAATTCATAGCTCTATGACCAAATTTATTACATGAATAATAGTAACCATTAAAAGGTCTTACCTCTGTACAATTCCTTGCAATGTGTCCATTCTTGTTACATGTAAAACAAGTGTGTTCTACGGGCTTGCGCTCATTCTTAGGTGGTCCACCATTGTCTTTGGTTTGATCTTTAGTCTTCTTAGTATCAGTAGAGTCTTTTTGTGTATCCTTCCTTGCTCGCATGTTGTCAATCTGACTTTGTGCTTCATTGTATCTAATACTTCTCCTTTGTCTCTTCTTCCATACAACTAAGATTCTATCAAATCAGAACTGGTGTGTAATTTGTCAATATGATTCTTTTCTTCTTTTAATTCAGACTCCAAGCTTACTTTGTTATTTCTTAACCCCAAGATTTCCAAGTTAGCTTGCCTTAGTTCCTCATTGAGTTGAAGGTTCTCTTTGACTTGTTCATTATAGACTTCCTGATTGTTAATCAACTTATCATCAAATTCTTCAAGTAGTTCTTTCATAGATTCATTCTCTTCATTCAGCTTCTTGACCTTTGCTCCTAGATCATTGTTAGAGCATTCTTTCAAATCCTTTCTTAGCCTTTTGATAACTAATTGTGCATCACTGACTTTTTGTTTTAGTTCCTCAATTTCTCTTTCTAATTTGTCCACATCTTCAAGAGCAGCTTCAAGATTTCTTTTCAAATGTTTTATTTTTGCTTTTTCCATGATCTCCTCAAGTGGTTGAACTTCTTTACTAAGGACCAGAGCTCTGATACCAATTGTTAGGAATGGGAACACTAAGAGGGGGGGTGAATCAGTGTTCACTGTATTTTAACTTTTCACTTTAATCCTTTTTATTGAACTTAAATGCTTAAGTACTGAATTAAAGATTCACATAAACATGAAACATGAAATCAACACATGACACCAATATGGTTACAGGGAAACCCAAATAGGCAAAAACCCTGGTGGGAATTGACACCCACTAATATTCTGCACTAGTGTTTTGTGATCCTTGTTAGAAGATCCTTAACCCTATTAGGAGTTGCTTTACAATGCTTTAAGTACATTAGACCTTGTCAAGGGTCAGACCCTATTAGGATTATTTTACAATAATCCCTATTAGTAGAGTGGACACACTTCCCTAGAGCTCACTGCTCAAGTGATGAAGGCTACAACCTTCTGATATCAGATACACACTATATCTGTTGGATGAACTATCACTGTGACACTGCTTATCAGATCAGTTCCTTTGATGCGTTGATGCTTTGACCTCTTGCAAAGATCTAATACATCTTCTTGACTCTTTGCATACATCTGCTATGCTTATCACCACTCTCTATCAACTTCGTTTTTGAATACAATGGGTGCATCTTATATTTATATGCGCATACAAAATAAACAACTAGGTCGGCCTTATAACCTATTACAAACAATGCTTCCAAATGAATTGGCTTAAGTGTGCTTACAAACAAAAAAGTATACATTTTGGCAACCTAAATACAATAGGCGCATAGCCTTTACAATATTACATTATAACCGCAAACCAAAATACTAACTGTCGGCTTCATGCTTTGTTCTTCTCTGGCAGTTACTGGTTGTGTGTCTTCAACTATCTGTATCTTTCTCATCCATGCATATCTAATTATGCGCTCATAGACTAAGCATGAGTATAGTCTAACCAACTTAACTTCTAGGGTGCATACCATAATTATTCTGTATGCACGTGTGTTGATGCTCTGAGCTGCAGGAACTCTATACACTTTCCAGTCTTTAATACTTAACTGATTTCTGATCTTCTCATCAGGTGGGCTAACTCCAAATTGCTATCTGACTTTGTTTCCATAATGACAACACTATATCAAGTCATATACATCAATATAGCCAACTTTCCAACAAGTGGAAATTATAAGATGACTATACTGATAAACCTTATTGTTAGGTTGATAATCAACAAAATGAATCCCATGCTTAAGTATTTTGATTTGCATCAAATATGTTCCTGGCACGACAATAGAACCTGCACAGACAAGTTCAACAATGTTAAATATGTGTGTTTGTGTGTGTGTGTGTGTGAAATTAACCATATAAACAAATGTATAAGAAAATTGGAAGTTGGAAGGTCTCACTAAAGTTTAATACATGCTATGAAACTTAAATATAGTACTATAACCTGTGGGAAACATAATTCCATCTATTGTTCCATTCTATGTTAGCTTCATCCTCTCCTTACAATAATGTAATAAATAGTAACTAATACCTTCCACATTTCTAGGCTCTGCTAATACTGCAAAAATATATCCTACATTTAAAGAGAACTTTTAATTTTAGGTTTGTAAATATAAATTAAAAGCAAACTTTATTTATGAATTGAGTTTATGAATCATTTTTAAACATGTACATAAACACACATGTACCAATTTTGATCAAACCTGAAATATAGTCATATCCTATAGAAATCAATGGAATGTTGTCAAAGCTTTCATCCTAAACGTCATTTGTGTTTGTAACATCTAGTGGAACCGAATTCCATTCACTAAAATATCCATATTTTTGGTTGATACATTTGTCATAGTTTTTAGAAATGAAATCATAACAAAAGCATGAGTAATCTCTAGTGTACAATGACCACACATTACTATCCATACTCATAACTAAATGCGGGGATCTTGTTTTGTCTACTCTCTTGCATCCATGGATTGATCTTCTATCAACACCTAAAAAATAGAGAGGCACGTGTAAAAATTGAAGACATATATAATTTAACTCAAACAATGATCAATAAATTTAAAATTAATACATGTTATCTCCCAGAATACTCAGAAGGGTATGACTCGATCTGATCGTGATGATGTGTTATCACAATTTGGCACCACAAAATGAATCTTGCACCACTCAACTACATCATGAGCATTATTTATATGATATCCCTGATAGTCGAGTTGATACTTTCTTAAAGCACATTTGATATAAGCTCTTCCACCATCATGCTCTCCCTTTCCATGTCCACTCTCAAAGAAACTCTAAATATTGGGTATCTTTTGGTATCGATGATATCTACATAGTGCATAAAATGTCCTTATTGATTTAAATTGTGTTGCACATCCATTCGACCAAACAAAATGCTTTTCAATTTTGATGCCTTTGTTTTCCAAATATCCAAAAAATGTCTTAAAGCAATGCTCGACAAAATGTATGTCATGCTCTTTATCATCACTAATGTAAAAGTGATATTCTTTACTTGATAGGTACTTTGAACACCATCCAAACCTAATTGTGCATGTTGATAAGACACATGTACCATGATAGTCACCTGCTCTGTATAGTAGTATTCTACTTGAAGTTGGTTTTGAGAAACAAAGGAGTAGTTCTCTGCAAAATCAACAACCGATAAAATTGTTCCAAGTGGAAAAGTTTCTTTTTGTATTTGGATTTGTTCTTCCTTCCATTTAGAAAAAAAAAATGACGTATGTATGGTTGAATCAATTTATGAAAAATTCTCCATAAATGTTGCAACAAGTATCTCATCTTCTACATATTCCAACCTTGTTGATTCTTTTCCAAATTTTGCTTTAGACTTTATGTACTTGTATCTCTTACATTTTATCATCCTCATCATGTCAGTATCTTCAAGTCTCAAAGGAAATTTAGCCAAATCTCCGCATGTTTGACAAGTTCCTCTTATGCAATCTATTTTAGGTATTGCATGATCAATTAATTTGTTACAGAAGATTGATGCTATGAATTGGCTTGGACATTTAGGAAAATCATTTTGAGAATGACCACTTTCTTCTATCATCTTTTTAAATCATTGATAGTAGAGATCAAATTCAATATGATATCGACAACAACAAGTTTCAAAAGATTTATTTATCTTTATAAAAAATGGCTTTAATCTTTCAAACATTGTTTATCCAATCTTAATGTCAAGATTTGAGTTACAAAATGAGAGATACAATTCATGTTGTGTGGTGTCCGACCAATGTTTTATGTGCTGGAAATATTCCTTAGGCCCAGTCCTCTTCTTGATAACATCTCTTGTATTTGGTGAAGGACGAGTATGATCAGTCCAAAATGACATAACTAAGTTCCTAACTATTTCATTAATCCTATCAGACCAAGGAGATCTACACATTAGTGCCCAATTACCTTCCAATGTAGTATCATCCAAATTGATTCTTCTTTTCAAATAGTGTGTCATTGTCTTCCTACTATACTCGATCTGAGATGAAAGTGAAGAAATTTGTCTTCTTTGGGACATGTTTTTATTTAAAATAGATGTCAGTGTCACTCTTCTTGAAATGGACCTATCTATAGATCTAGTTGTTTTTCCAATGGAATGCAAACCTTCCTTAACAATGTCAACAATATTTTTTTGTACGTTAGATGATTTTAACTTTTTCAAACTTGCATCTACACCCAACAATTTTAATGGATCTTTTAACTCATCTTTAAGAAGTGTAATTGATAACAGTTGAGTTTTTTCAAGTGTACCAAGATTCTCAAATTGTATCATTATTTACTTAGACTTTTTATTCAATGCCCTCTTTGTAATATTTATGGGTTGTTTAGCATAATCTCTCAATTTTTCCACATCCATTTCAATTAAATGATCTATGCATTTACGATTAATTTTTATATTGAACTGTTGGAGTAGACTATCATTCACATATGTTTCTTGCACTTCCGCTGCAAATAAAATCAAAAAATATCTTAATATCTCATCTTAAGGGAGCCTTCATGAAATAAGTATTTACAAGCTTGAATGTCAAACCTGTAATAATTTATAAACTAATGAGAGAAATACATACATTTTTGACCTTGGATTGATTCAACTTGGGATGCCCCTTGTCCAACATTTTCATCATCAAAGGTTGCATGTACACAACAAAAATAATAACTTCTTAAGGGGAAAGACCCAAAATGTATATTCACCAATAAGAGACTAAATCGAGACAGTGACAGAGAGAGATGTGTACTTGTTTGATATTCTGAGAGTTGTGCTTGTTGAGCTTACGATGACCCTTTGCAAACTTCTAAAGGTTGGGCTTGTTGAGTTGTTGATGACCCTTCTCTAACTTCAGAAGGTTGTGCTTCTTGAGCATTTCCTACATGTATGAAGTAAAAATTATTAAATAAAAACTTTTGAATGAAGTTAGGTCTAACGAGGTTCATGTATTAAGTCAAAATAGGTCCTAACAGGTCTAGTTGGGTCTAATTGGGTCCAATTGAGTCCTAATAGATCTAGTTGGGTCTAATTGGGTCTAATTGAGTCCTAACAGGTCTAATTGATTCTAATTGGGTCCTAATAGGTCATATTAGGTCCTAATTAGTCCTAGAATCAGTCATAGTTGGTCCTAATTGGTCCTAATTAAGTCTAATTAGGTGCTAATTTGTTCTAATTCAGTCTAATTGGTTCTAATTGGTCCTAATTGGTCCTAATTGATTCTAATTGGTCCTAATTGGTCCTAATTGGTTCTAATTGATTCTTATTGGTCCTAATTGGTCTTAATTAGTCCTAATTGATTCTAATTGGTCCTAATTGGTTCTAATTGGTCCTAATTGGTCCTAATTAGTCCTAATTAGTCTAGAGTTAAGTCATAATTGAGGTCAGAATAGGTCATAATAGGTCCTAATTGGTTCTAATTGAGTCTAATTAGGTCCTAATTGGTTCTAATTGAGTCTAATTTAATTAGTTCTAATTGGTCCTAATTGATTCTAATTAGTCCTAATTGGTCCTAATTAGTTCTAAGTAGTCTTAATTGGTTCTAATTGGTTCTAATTAGTTCTAATTGGTCCTAATTGATCCTAATTAATCCTAATTAGGTATAATTGGTTCTTTACTAGTTCTAATTAGGTGCTAATTTGTTCTAATTGAATCTAATTGGGTTCTAATAGGTCATATTAGGTCCTAATTGGTTCTAATTGTGTCTAATTAGGTGCTAATTGGTCCTAATTGGTCCTAATTGGTCCTAATTGGTTCTAATTAGTTCTAATTGGTCTTAATTGGTACTAACTAGTCCTAAGTGGGTCTAATTGGTCCTAGAATTGGTCCTAATTGGATCTAATTGGTTCTAATAGGTCATATTAGGTCCTAATTAGATCTAATTGGTTCTAATTGAGTCTAATTATGTCTTAATTAGTTCTAATTGGTCATAATTGGTCCTAATTGGTTCTAATTGGTCCTAGCTAGTCCTAATTGGTTCTAATTGGTTCTAATTAGGTCTAATTGGTCATAATTGGTCCTAATTAGTTCTAATTGGTCCTAATTGGTCCTAATTGGTCCTAATTAGGTCTAATTGGTCCTAATTAGTTATAATTGGTCATAATTGGTCCTAATTGGGTCTAATTGGTCCTAATTGGATCTAATTGGGTCCTAATTGGGTCTAATTGGTCCTAATTGGATCTAATTGGTCCTAATTGGATCTAATTGGGCCTAATTGGGTCTAATTGGTCCTAATTGGGTTTAATTAGTCCTAAGTGGTCCTAATTGGTTCTAATTAGTCATAATTTGTCCTAATTGGTCCTAATTGGGTCTAATTAGTCCTAATTAGGTCTAATTGGTTCTAATTGGTCCTAATTGGATCTAATTGGGTCCTAATTAGATCCAATTAGGTCCTAATTGGTCCTAATTGGGTCCTAATTAGATCCAATTAGGTCCTAATTGGTCCTAATTGGGTCCTAATTAGATCCAATTAGGTCCTAATTGGTCCTAATTGGGTCCTCATTAGTCCTAATTGGGTCTAATTGGTCCTAATTGATCCTAATTGGATCTAATTAGTTCTAATAGGTCATATTAGGTCCTAATTAGACCTAATTGGTTCTAATTGAGTCTAATTAGGTCCTAACTGGTTCTAATTGAGTCTAATTAGGTCCTAATTAGTTCTAATTGGTCCTAATTGGTTCTAATTGGTCCTAATTGGTTCTAATTAGTCTTAATTGGTTCTAATTGGTTCTAATTGGTTCTAATTAGTTCTAATTGCTCCTAATTGCTCCTAACTAGTCCTAATTGGATCTAATTGGTCCTAATTGGATCTTATTGGATCTAATTAGTCCTAATTGGTCCTAATTGGGTCTAATTGGTCCTAATTGGGTCTAGTTTGTCCTAATTGGTCCTAATTGGATCTAATTGGTCCTAATTGGGTCTAATTAGTCCTAATTGGATCTAATTGGTCCTAAATGGGTCTAATTGGGTCCTAATTGGATCCAATTGGGTCCTAATTGGTCTTAATTGGATCCTAATTAGTCCTAATTGGGTCTAATTGGTCCTACTTGGTCCTAATTGGATCTACTTGGTTCTAATAGGTCATATTAGGTCCTAATTGGATCTAATTGGTTCTAATTGAGTCTAATTAGGTCCTAATTGGTTCTAATTGAGTCTAATTAGGTCCTAATTAGTTCTAATTAGGTCCTAATTAGGTCCAAATTAGTTCTAATTGGTCCCAATTAGTTCTAATTAGTCTTAATTGGTTCTAATTGGTTCTAATTAGTTCTAATTGGTCCTAATTGGTCCTAATTAGTTCTAATTAGTTCTAATTGGTCATAATTGGTCATAATTGGTCATAATTAGTTCTAATTAGGTCTAATTGGTCCTAATTACTTCTAATTGGTCATAATTGGTCATAATTGGTCCTAATTAGTTCTAATTAGGTCTAATTGGTTCTAATTAGTTCTAATTAGTCCTAATTGGTCCTAATTAGTCCTAATTGGGTCTAATTGGTCCTAATTGAGTCTAATTAGGTGTTAATTTGTTCTAATTGAGTCTAATTGGGTTCTAATAAGTCAAATTAGGTCCTAATTGGTTCTAATTGAGTCTAATTAGGTGCTAATTGGTTTTAATTGATTCTAATTGGGTCCTAATAGGTCCTAATTAGTCCTAATTGGTCATAGTTGGTCCTAATAGGTCCTAATAGGTCATATTGGTCCTAATTAGTCCTAATTGGTCATAATAGGTCCTAATTGGTTCTAATTGAGTCTAATTAGGTCCTAATTAGTTCTAATTGGTCCTAATTGGTCATAATTGATTCTAATTAGTCATAATTGGTTCTACTTAGTCCTAATTGGTTCTAATTAGTCCTAATTAGTTCTAATTGAGTCTAATTAGGTCCTAATTAGTTGTAATTGGTCCTAATTGGTTCTAATTAGTCTTAATTAGTTCTTATTGGTCCTAGTTGGTGTTAATTATTCCTAATTGAGTCTAATTAGGTGCTAATTTGTTCTAATTGAGTCTAATTCAGTTCTAATAGGTTATATTAGGTTGTAATTGGTTCTAATTGAGTCTAATTAGGTTCTAATTGGTTCTAATTGATTCTAATTGGATCCTAATAGGTCCTATTATGTCCTAATTAGTCCTAAATTGTCATAGTTGGTCTAATAGGTCCTAATAGGTCATATTGGTCCTAATGAGTCCTAATTGGTCATAATAGGTCTTAATTAGTCTAGAGTTAAGTCATAATAGGTCATAATAGGTCATAATAGGTCATAATTAGGTCCTTATTGGTTCTAATAGGTCATATTAGGTCCTAATTGGTTCTAATAGGTCATATTAGGTCCTAATTAGATCTAATTGGTCCTAATTGAGTCTAATTAGGTGCTACTTTGTTCTAATTGAATCTAATTAGGTTCTAATAGGTCATATTAGGTCCTAATTGGTTCTAATTGAGTCTAATTAGGTGCTAATTGGTTATACTTGATTCTAGTTGGGTCATAATAGGTCATATTTGGTCTTAATTAGTCCTAATTGGTCATAGCTAGTCCTAATAGGTCCTAATATGTCATATTGGTCTAATCAAGGTATAATTGGGTCTAATTAGGTCCTAATTGGGTCTAATTAAGTCCTAGTTGGGTCTAATTAGGTCCTAATTAGGTCTAATTGGTCCTAATAGGTCATAGCCAGATCTAGTTAGGTCTATAGGTACTAATAGGTCATAGTTAAGTCTAGCTAGGTCTAATAGGTCCTAATAGGTCCTAATACCTATCTAGTTAGGTCTAATTAATAAATAGTTAAACCTCTAATTGGTCGAGGACTAATACCTATCTAATAGGTCCTAATAGGTCAGGTAATTGGTCCTTATTGGACTAATAGTGTTGGATTTAGGAGAGATAGGTACTAAGAGGGGAGGGGTGAATCAGTGCCTTCAAAACTTTAGTTGCAAAAACCTTTCTGATATATATATGATTATTGTAATAACCGATCAAAATAACTTGAATCTAATTGCATAAATCAATCATCTAGTTAACTTAAGAAAGTAAACAACATGAAATCAATATGACAATCACATAACACAAGTATTTTGGTAATGTAGAAACCCTTGTTAGAAGGTAAAAACTATGGTGAGGATGACACCCACAAATTCTTCACTACTACATATAGAAAAGGTTTGCCTATTAAGGCTACAAGTTTTGATCACTTCTGGTGATCTTACCCTATTAGGTGTAACATATTAGATCAGCTAGATCTACCTAGTTATAGGATCTAACAACACTAAATGAAGTGTGTACTCGATTAAGAGATTTATACAAAGACTGTTAAGTCTACTCAATTAAGAGATTTCACCAAAAACTCTATCACAATTGTCAGAAAGTAATAGGTAAATTATCTACTAGTTGACAACTCAATTGTCTAAAATAGATCTATAAGTGCTTATCAAAATATCACCTTATCTATGATGGTTTTCTGCTTTGTTCTGCTCGGTAGCCTTGTCTAATTCTGCTCAATCTGATATCCTCTGTACTCTATTTTGATCGGTAAACTGATTGTCTTGAAGATTGGAAAACTCTTCAAGTGCTCCTTGGTTCATATATATCAGTTCAACAACCCCATAAGAATGGTGCAAACATATACAATATATAGTGTTATGTTTTTCCACTTAAGCAAAAATTAGATTACAAAAATAATCATAACCCTAAGATCTACGGTGCAAAATAACCTAGATCAACTAATACAAATAAGATGATCATTGCATTTAATGAATATCTTTTACAATAAATGCTCCTCGATCTTGGTAAACCATTTTATGATCTGTTATAACCATTTGCATAGAATAATGTGCCATTCCTGATTATTATGCCATTTTCTATGATCATCGGTAAACACTGTATAAATTGCTTGGTATATACTGTGATGCTTGGTGTTTATTGACCATCAGTGTGAGTGTCACTGGTGGTTGGTTAACTATGTGATGCTTGGTGTAAAGGCTTTACCGACTGCTCTATCTTACTTCTAGTTACCGACTGTCTCAATATAAGTAACTGAACAACCTTTTTACTATCCTTTGATACTAATGACAACCTTAAATGCTCAATAGAGATTAACAATCTCCCCCTTTGGCATTAGTATCAAAACTTCAAAATGTATATAGACAAAAATGTTTCTATATAATCCTTATGTCTCCGCCATATACATATCCACAACAAAAATCTTCTAAGTACAAAAGCACTCTCCCTCAGTGCATGCTCCTGATAGTATGTAATATACATATCAAAGTATACTATTTGGCATATACATGTTTTCCCCCTTTTTGATAATAATGCCAAATGTAAAAAAGATATAATGTATACTCACATCTTATCAAAAATGTGTGGATGGGTTTTCTTCACAAACTCCAAGAGGTTGTCCCATTCCTCTTTCAAGTTGGTAAGAGAAATATGCTCAATACCGACTTGCGCATGCATGTCAAAGATATTTTCCAACACTAAAATCTCTGGTGTTGCCACAAGTTGTTCAGCTTTGACAATGTGTGTTTCAAAAATCTTCAGGTAAGGAGTGAGTTCTTTCTATAACTCTGTAACCTGATCGGTGATGTGTGCTTCTTGTTTCCTTAAGTTTGCTATGAGCCACCGGAGTTCCTGAACTCAGTGAATATGTTGTAAGAAAGCAATTGGCTCAGCATTAGCTTCTTGTGTACTTAACTTGATCTTGTCTTCTAAACCTTTTATCTTTTCACTAACTTCTACAGTGAAGGTGTTTAAAGTACAAAGCTTGATTAGTAGTTGACAGATTATCTGAGTGATGGATTTTACCTCTGTAATGACCTCAGATAATTTAACTTTGTTTAGTGCCACTTCTGTGCTAATTCTCACTGCCAATTTGTTCTGAATCTTGGATTCTTCCCGGTCTTCAATTCTTTTATCGGCATCTATATTAGGGGCATTGATTTTGTCGATGAGTGTGGCAAGTTGATCTATGATGGGAGTATTCTCATCAATATTTGTTTTTGGTACTATTTGTTGTAGAATATCTCGTACATCATTTAACACTTCTTTACATTTGTGTTCTTGCCTTAACTTCTCTTGTGCCACTTTCCTGGAACATAATTCCCCATATCTACTTAGTTCCCTGGGGCTTAGGGTTCTTGGGTCACATTCTGGTATAATGATAACTTCATCAATGGTGACCGGCCCTTTTTCTTTCTTCTTCTTCTTCTTCTAGGCAAGAGGTGACTTCTTCTCACTTATGACAATAGCTTTTTCTTCACTCCTCAGAGTATCCTTCCTAGTTGACACTGTATCATCCTTCTTCTACTCCTCAGTAGATTGTGTGGCAATCTCAGTTGTAGTGTCAGGTGGGTTCACCTCGGTTGACTTGGTTTCTTCTAGTTCCTTTATTTCTATAGACTATGCCTCTAGTTTGTTAGGCTCATTTGTATCTGTAGGTTGCTCAGGTGCTTGAATCTCAGTAGCATCTTTATGTGGCTCAGGATGAGAGACATCGGGTTGTACATGTGAAATTATTTCAGCTCCCTCTGCAAGTACAGGTAGTTCACTTGGTAGTGATGTGAGCACACTAGCTGTGTCGAATGCTTCATCTTTGTATTGTATAATGGTCACATCTTCATCATCTGCATCATCAGGATCACTATTAGTGATGTCCTCAATGAGTGCATCATCATTAGTTGTCTTTTGCAAGTGGATCTTAACTTGATCCGGTGCATCCTATGAGATTTTGATTTCTTCCTTTTGCTTTGTGATATCAATTACCTTGGTAACTGATATACCGGTGTCTTTTATTTTCTTACATTTGTTATCATCAATGAAAATACCTTTATCTTTTGAACTGTGTCTCTTCTTGGACAATTTCAGGAATGCTTCCTGTTCAGCTTTCTCTTTTGCTTTCAAAATTGATGTCCATAGTGAGTCACATATGACATCCATATCATCCACATTCTCATCCATGATCTGCAATGCTCTATTTTTTACTAAAAATCTAGCTTGATATTTTGTCATGTAGTCACTAACCACAGCATAGCTAAAGTGTGAGGCTGCATGGCCTAGAGACCATTCTCTTTTCCTTTTCTCTATTTCTAGTGCAATAGCCCATCTTTCACTTATTTTTTCATCAAGTTCTTTTGGCAATTGACATGCAAATTCCATCAGTACTCTTTTGAATTTTATCATCATTTGGATGATAGCATGTTTGATCTTTGTTTTGTCCTTAATTGACATTGTGCCAAATTTTCCTATGTCTGGATCTGTAAGATTTCCATTCTCAATTATATCTTCAATAATTTCTTCTATAGTACTTTCCCTATTACAAACTAGCTTGAATTGATCAGGGTCATTTTCAGTGTCAGTCTCCTCTTTATCTTCTTTCCTCCTTATGTATTTCCTCTTTTTCTTCGGTGGCTCAGCTACCTTCTTGTTCTTTCTCTTTATGTATTTCTTCGTCGGTGTAGCTACTCTTCTTTTTGCTACTTTTACTGCTTCTTCTTTCTTAGTAGATTGTGCTGCAGTTGATGAAAATGTCCTCATTCCTTCAAGTTTTGGTAGCTACATATCTTGTTCATCAATAGTGGGTAGCTGAATTTATTCTTCATCATTAGTGGGAGGAACTAGTGTGTGATCCTTTTCTTTATTTGACTTGGTCTCCTCGCTGTCATAGGGCTTGTCAGCTAACTATAACTGACCTTTGATTGCCTCATCAACCGGTGATCCTTAGGTGAGTCAGATGCATTTCCATATTTTGCTGAGAGATCTTTTCTCATTTTCTTTTCCCTTTAGACATTTTACCGATCTCTATATCCATTGAGATTCTACACTTAGCTTCCTTATACACTCCAAGCCTACTAGCAATAAAGTCTATCGGTAATGCCAGTAGTGCATTGATAGATTTCAAAGTGAAATCATGATTCATTTCATAACCCATTGGTGCTAGCCATTTTGTTCTTGGTTCTACTACCTTTATCATTAAGTGGTCTGTGCTTACCACAAAGCATATATCATCTTCAAATTTTCTTACTAATTCCTTTGGAATTCTACTTCTTTGTTGCATTTTTGTTTGAAATTCCTTGAAATATGCATTTAATTCCTTCTTCAGATTGTCTCCTAGACTTTTCATCATTTCACCGATTTGAGCAGTTCCGATTGCTAGTTTATTTTTCTGATACCCAGTACATATTTTTGTAGATAGAGAAATGTGCAGACAAGTAGTGATCCGTACTTACATGTATTAGACTTCTTTTCCTTTATTTTCTTCATATTGTCATGCAGTTGGTGTAGTAGTAGCTTGGCAAGATCAACCTAGTGATCTTTCTTCATAATTTTGTAAGCCATGTCCACGGCGCTATAGGGTACACTATTTGGTCTGCTTGATTGGAATATTTTGTACTCGATGACATGAGCTATGAATTTTACCGTTGGATCTTTCATAGTTGAGATTTTTAGTGCCCTACCATCCCATTGAGCTCCAGTGTTCTTTTCTACGTTGGGACGAGATGAGATTTGAAAAGATTTGGCCTTGTCAGTTGTAGGGTACCCAGTAATCCTACTGATAATCTTCTTGGTGACCTCAATAGGTTTATCTAACCAAAATTTGCCATCATGAAATCTACTTAGCATGATTCTGATCTAGTCATTGTGAAATGATTGTGGGAAGTATGTGAAACTCTGTAACCCTGATTCTTCAATCTTCTTGTATTCGGATTTGATCTTTCCATCCAGTCCACAGATTTTTTGATAAGCTACAATGGTCTCAAAATCACATACCTCACCGATCTTGCAGTGAATGTAGGCCCTGACATCTTCTATTAACAAAACCTTAACTAGGATACTAGAGAGTGCACCCATATCATCTATTTGTGTTACGACCTTGGGATGAGGTTTGAATTTATCCTCAGTAAAGTGTGCCCTAACAATCAATTCCACTTCCTCCTTGATGTTCTACGATTTGCTTGCGGTCGAAGTCGATGCCATAAATTGTTTCTAGGGTTTTGGCAAGAAAATAAATAACCAATGCTCGGTAGCCAGATGAACTTACTCATTATCATCAAAGAATTGTCATCAATTCGATCTACAGTATCTTTGAATCTGTTCTAAAAAACTTTAGCTCGAACTCTTCTCTGTAAAATCTCCTTTCTTCAAAATCGCAATGTAACAATGAACTCTATTTCTGCATATTTATAGGGTTTTTGATATTCTCGCTCAAACTTTGATGCATTAAATGTGTGACCTAACTTTTGGTATGAAATGGCTATCAACTCGGTAATGTCTACAATATCTTTTTCTCGGTTAACATAGAGATTCTTCATTGGTTTGTATTGTTGTCGATTAACCTTGTATAGTGATTACCGACAGGTAACCAACTCACATTTCTTCTTTGACCAACTAGATAACATTTGCAAACTTATAACACATAAACCATAGTGCATCTTTATTCATGTAGATTTGGTATTTGTACATCATATATAAGGAACTTTATGTAAGATATGATCATTTAAAATGTTAGTTCCATAGATACCTTGTCATCTTAAGTGGAGGTACCGATGTCACCCAATCCAGTGGGTGAGGTTTCACTGACAGTGTTACTTGACTCAGCATTCTCAGTAGATGCCTTCTTCCACATTATGTTCCTTAACTTTGTAATATCTACAATATTATATCCACTCTCAAATATATGGTTTTCATCTGGTGCTTAGTCTCTGCAGTTCTTACTTACATGACCAACCTTGTGATAGTGCATACATGCCATTCCTACATTTGTCCAGTTTCTTGATTGTCCAATCTGACTCTTTCTGTAACAATTTGCTGCAATATGTCCATACCAACCACATGCAGTACAATTAGTCCATGTATTATAATCCCAAACATATGAGTTACCTTGTCTCTTTGATTGATGTGGCTTTCATTGTTGTTTCTCTTTAGGTGTCCAGACTTGTTCCATTTTTGCCTTGCAGTGTGTCCATACTTGTTACAAGTATAGCATATTTTCTCCTCAGTGGTATTATTAGTAATGTCATTCTTCTTTGCTCTACATTCATAAGCTGGATGTCCAAACTTACCACAGTACTAACAATATCCATTGAACTTACGAATGATAGGAGGTTTACCTTGTGCTTTGCTTCTGCACACATTAGATGTATGTCCTATCTTTCCACAGTGGTAACATGTCATCACTTTAGGTTTATGAGTTTGATTGTTGTTGACTTTTTCATTTTTTTGTGATGATTCTCCTTCACTGGTGTAGCCTATACTGGCTCTGCTTCCGAATCTCCTTTGATTAGTTAGGAAATCATCAATCTTTTTAGAGCTATCCTCGGCTATCTTCATCATCTCATTGTGTTTCTTTTGTGTTTTTATTTCATTTCTTAGTTTTTCATTATCTTCTCTAAGTATTGTGACATCTTCAAGTCTTCTTGATAATTCTCCATTTACTTGGTTCATTTCTTGATTAACTGTCATCATCTGATTTGATACTTGGAAGTGACGATCAGTGAGTCTCTATATTTCTTTTTCTTTTTCTTGAAGTTGTTCAGTCATCAGTCTTCGGTCTTCAATAGCCAGATTCTGATCTTTTTTAGCTTGTCTACCATTGTTCATGATTTCCACCATTCTCACCATTTGAGATTCATGACCGATTTGAAGTGATTTTACTTGCTCAAATAGATGCTGATTCTTTTAAGATAAATTAGTGATTATACTTTTGGATCTGTCAAAGATGCTTCCAGAGCTTGATCCAATATGATCAAATATTTCATCAATAGGTTCTTCATGATAACTAATTTCATTCAACTGAATTGCAAGGTTCTTTATTTCAACCATTAATTTCTTCAGTTCTTCCTTGGCTTGCTTATACTGTTCCACAAACATCTGCATTTGTATCTTCTGATTCTCAATAGTCTTGTCAAGCTTGTATCTCTCCATGACTTAGATCTTTTCCCTTCAGTGGTTAGACTGTTCAACAAGAGAACTGAGCTCTGATACCAATTGTTGGATTTAGGAGAGATAGGTACTAAGAGGGGAGGGGTGAATCAGTGCCTTCAAAACTTTAGTTGCAAAAACCTTTCTGATCTATAACTGATTACTATAATAATCGATCAAAATAACTTGAATCTAATTGCATAAATCAATCATCTAGTTAACTTAAGAAAGTAAACAACATGAAATCAATATGACAATCACATAACACAAGTCTTTTGGTAACGCGAAAACCCTTGTTAGAAGGTAAAAACTATGGTGGGGATGACACCCACAAATTCTTCACTACTATAGATAGAAAAGGTTTGCCTGTTAAGGCAACAAGTTTTGATCACTTATGGTGATCTTACCCTATTAGGAGTAACATATTAGATCAGCTAGATCTACCTAGTTATAGGATTTAACAACACTAAATGAAGTGTGTACTCGGTTAAGAGATTTATACAAAGACTGTTAAGTCTACTCGGTAAGAGATTTCACCAAAAACTCTATCACAATTGTCAGAAAGTAATAGGTAAATTATCTGCTAGTTAACAACTCAATTTTCTAAAATAGATCTATAAGTGCTTATCAAAATATCACCTTATCTGTGATGGTTCTTTGCTTTGTTCTGCTCGGTAGCCTTGTCTGATTCTGCTCAATCTGATATCCTCTGTACTTTGTTCTTCTCAGTAAACTGATTGTCTTGAAGATTGGAAAACTCTTCAAGTGCTCCTTGGTTCATATATATCAGTTCAACAACCCCATAAGAATGGTGTGAACATATACAATATATAGTGTTCTATTTTGCCGCTTAAGCAAAAATTAGGTTACAAAAATAATCATAACCCTAAGATCTACGGTGCAAAATAACCTAGATCAACTAATACAAATAAGATGATCATTGCATTTAATGAATATATTTTACAATAAATGCTCCTTGATCTTGGTAAATTGTTTTACGATCTGTTATAACCATTTGCATAGAATAATGTGTCATTCCTAATTACTATGCCATTTTTTGTGATCATCGATAAACACTATATAGACTACTCAGTATATACTGCAATGCTTGGTTTTTACTGACCATCGGTGTCGGTGTCGCTAGTGCTTGGTTAACTATGTGATGCTCGGTGTAAAGGCTTTACCGACTGCTTTGTCTTACTTCTAGTTACCGAATGTCTTAATATAAGTAACCGACCGACCTTTTTACTATCCTTTGATACTAATGACAACCTTAAATGCTCAATAGAGATTAACAAATAGGTCCTTATAAGTCCTAATTAGGTAGATAGTTAGGTCAAATTCCAATCCTAATTGGTTTAATAGGACCAAATAGGTCTACAGTTAGGTAGATAGTTAAGTCTAATATGTCCTAATTGGTCCAGTTACCTATCTAATTGGTCCTAATAGGTATAGTTAGATCTATTTGGACCCAATAGGTCCTAATACATCTAATTGGTCAGACTAACAAGTCCTAATAGATCTAATTGGTAGGACTAGAATAGGTCAGACTAACAAGTCCTATTATATTTACATGATGAACATTAAAACAAGTCTTAACCATCAACTTAAAATATCTAGAGAGAAACATCTTAGACATACCTTATTTTTGACAATAATATATTTTTTGTGATTCTTCATGTAGTCTTTGTTCAATCTCTTCTTAATAATGTAGTGTACTTTTGTTTATCCTTCTCTTTTTATTTCCCATCACAACTTAGAAAATTGTTTCGTGCCAAAATGTCTTCCTTCTCCTAAATGTGAATTATTTTACAACTTTCAGATTAATGAAATGAAGAAAATATACCTTTATTTATACCTAATCCTTATTAACTGAAAATGACACCAAAAAGGCCGACCTAAGTTTCGATCA
Source organism: Chamaecyparis obtusa (assembly GCA_027943335.1). Taxonomy (NCBI): domain Eukaryota; kingdom Viridiplantae; phylum Streptophyta; class Pinopsida; order Cupressales; family Cupressaceae; genus Chamaecyparis; species Chamaecyparis obtusa. The sequence continues at coordinate 1,224,398 of BSBK01000226.1, read as the reverse complement.
AAAGTCAAAATTGACTTTCGATCGAAACTAAATGACTTTCAATCAAAAGTGGTTTAGTAATGGTTAGAATTTGCATTTTTCATGAAAGTACTTTCGATAGAAAGTACTTTCAATCAAAACTCAAAAGTTTTGATCGAAAGTGCCTGGTTTAGGCCATGGTTGCAAGTTTTGAAGAAATTCTGAGAATTTCATGGCTTTGGGCCTCAAGTGCAGTGATCAAATGGAAGAATAATAAGACATCCTTTTGCATACAACAAGTACTCAGAACTAGCTTTCTAACGATTATATATTTGAATATTTTTGAATTTATTATGTGTATGGTTTTTTATGTTAATCGAATGTAGGTTTTTTATCAAATATAAACCTCTAAGTTTGACGTTCAATGAAAAATAGTAAAAAAGAGAAAAAAAAATAGAAAAATAACAGTGCCCTCCGTATTCGAGTCTACTTTCTTATTAAAAAAATATTTGAAATTTGATAAATACACAACAAGTTTTAAGCTATGTAGTTAAGGTATGTCAAAATTATGGCTTAGTCAACTTCAAACGTTAATAAAATATGCAATAATTGTGATAATGTCATCAAACCAATTGCATGCCCTCCGTATGGATGTTACAAAACTAAATTTGAAAGAATCACATTCATATCTATTATACAAAAAAAAATTATGCTCTATGAAAACATTGTTACTATTTGAAAATGACATTTTCAGCACCATACCAGTTTTTGTGGGAGAAAGAAAAAAGTATTCAAAAAAATTTTAAAAAATTATATATATATATATATATTTATTTATTTATTTATTTATAATCTAGACAGAAAATCCTAAAAGACTCTAATTTACTTCATCCTCCAATTTTGAATGGTTCAATGGCAATATGCATCCGAATCTGAAAGTTTTTTCTCAAAATGTAGAGTTGAGTGTCCATTCAGGCAAAAAAGTGTAACCCACTATTGTGGGTTCACCCAATTTCTTTTTTTATTTAAATTTAGTTTTGAAAATTAAGCAAAAAAAAATTTTACAAGGACCCAAAACCTGAATAGTACTATTGAAAGATAAACATACAAAGCATCTCAATAAAGAAACAAAAATAGCTAAGGGGGACATAGAACACCCCTATCTACCAGCACAAAAACATACCACAAAAAAAAATCAAAAGAAGCCAAAGAAAACAAGGACTACCATCCCCTTAATTTCTAGATGGAATCTTCCATCTTCTTCTCCAGCTCAATCATCTACTTCAGGTTCTCCCTAAGATCTTCAATCTCCTTTTTGGATGAGGTATCCTTACTCTTCTTAGCTCTAGTTCTGGCACCTGGTCCTTTCCCAGTGTTTTTTTTCATCTACATCGCTTCCCATTCTCTATTTTCCAGCATGTTGACCAGCTCGTGGATATTACTGGTTTAAGATTTCATGTTTTCCATAGTGTACTTAAGTAGGTTCTCTAGAGTAATTTCAATGCATTCAATCAAATTGCACATGTCCTGAGTGTAATCCTTTACCCTTTTATGAGCTTTGTTCAATAGACTCTAATAATTGGCTTCCAAATCCTTGTTATGTGCTTTAAGCTTCAAAATTCCTAAAAATGCCAATTTTCATTCTTGAACAAAAATAGAGCTTTAACCTTGGCGGTGTGTAAGAAACCTAGAGAAGAGTCATCTTTGTCATTAAGGTCCTCCATGGCCATGGATGCTAATTCCTCTTTTTTAGCTCTATCCTGGCTAGGATGCTTATTGTTCTGATAATTGGCAATAATTTTTGTTGTATAAAGGATATCACAGTCCTCTCCATCCAGTTTCTCCTCTCCTTCAAATTTCTCCCCCTCTCTATTATTTTTGTTCTTTGTGTCCTTTGTGTCCTTTGGAAAGGTTTCTTCCTTATCACTCTCATAACTTTATTTAAATTTAGTTGATAATATATAATGATATTATTAAATGGTTGATAGTAGCAAATAATTGAATATTTATATTTATTAATATTTTTAAATAGTATTCATGAGGTCAATAAGATTATGAGACATTTTTGAAGATATTTTATTTTATTAATACTTGTCATTAGGCTAGTATTATTCCAATCATCTTTTAGTTTTTAAGTTTTAATTAGTGATTTAAAATAATCATTCTTGTCTATTTGATTAGTCAAAGTAGGCAATCAAATTTAAAAGTTGAAGTGTTGACTAAATGGGTGCCAAATTTATGAAATAGTGTTTTATGAACTTTCAATATTTTAGGATATTATTAAATAGTTGACAATAATAAAGTACTTATATTTATTATTTTTTAATATGTGAAATAGCATTTTATGAACTTTAATATTTAAGCATATTATTCAATGGTTGATAGCAGTACAATATTTATATTTAAATTTTTTGATATGTGAAATGGTGTTTTATAAATTTTTAGTAATTAAGAATATTATTAAATGATTGATAGGAGTAAAGTATTTATATTTATGATTTTAAATATTTTTAAAGTAGTATTCATTTGTTCAATAAGATTATAAAGGACAACTTTCAAGAAATTTATTAAAATAGAACATTGTAAGATATCTTTATCATTATCTGTAAAAAGCCAACATATTTTTAAAGATATCTTTATCTTTACGAAGCCAACATTAAATTTTCAACGTTGTAAGTGTAAATTTTAGATATTCTTTTATCATATAAAACCATTATAGTGTAGGAGGGAAAACTGAAACCTTGAAAATCAGTGCCTATTTATAAGGGTTGATTCCAAAAAATATATAGAATATTTGAATCTGTATCAAAACATGCAAACTTACAAGGCACACTAATAAGGACTAGTTCTAAGCAATTTAAACCAAATATTAAATAACTCATATTCAATTTACTTTTCACATATTACTAGCACTTGCACCTAGAAGAGGTGCAATGGTCACGCTGAAAGTTTATATATAATGAGATTCTTCTTCTTTGTCTTGTTATGTTGCCTCCTCCTTCTTCTTTGCACATCTAAATGTCATAGAAACTCTAAAAAGGTTTAAGAACACTCTTATAAGAAGACATGGAAGATAATGAAAGAACCTATGAAAAAGAAGGTAAACCAGACACATAAAAGTTAGATTCATAACTGTCTTCAAAATAATCATTTTAACAAAAAAAAAATTATTTTATCTTCCATGTCCATGTCAAGGTCCATATCTAAAACCATAGAAACTGTCAAAGGCCAAATCTTCCAATTTCTTTTTCACTCTTTCCAAAGGATCTGAAAACTATGATAGATCTTGAGAACATGCAACTTGAAAACTTTTATGTGGCAAGTTGTTTATGCAGGTTTGTAAAGCTTAGGGATCTCATGTTACTTAGATGTCATTGGAGTAGTTATCAAGAATTTGAGAATATGGAAAACTTAGTGAGCTTGCAATTGGAGTATAATGGAATCTGCACAGATATGCTCAAGGGATTTGGAAATTCAAGGGCTTTTCCAAAGCTTGGGTTCTTGTTGATTATAAATTTTCCTCTGCTGGAGAAGTTCCCTGAATTGGAAGATGGAGTTGTGTGGCACCTTAATTGAGGGAGATATTAAAGGAAGGAGGCCAAGATTGGAACAAAATCAAAGCCTATAATCCATGAGTGCTCATCACCCATCGAAATTAGCTACCTTGGAGATCTTCCATCTCCAACTTAAAATCATATTTCTCTTGGGTGAACAACACAAATACAACTTCCATTTATAATTTGAATTGTCTTTCTTAGCGTATTCATCTAGTTTGTTTAGATCATCTGATATCACCCTATTTAAGTTACTGAAGACACCTTTTAAAGTTTTTAGCATGATTTTTTTTAACAGTGTGTTTGATTATTATTTTTACTACCTAGTGTGGGTCCTAGAGGAACCACCTATTATAAGGACCAGTCAAAGGCCTAGAAAGCATTGCTCAAAGAGGAGGCAACAAACCTAAACCAAGTTGCAAGCCTAAACCATGGTTTCTTGTTTATAAAAGCTAAGAAAAATGTAGAAAGAAAGTAAAAACTTACTATTGCTTGAGCCCTATAATTTGACCTCCCAAGAAACTAGTTTAGAATTCATAAAATAGCTGGTTGCACAAAACCATACTTTTTTTCAATACTGAAACAAAAAATTGAATTACCTTGATAGATCAGCTATTATGATTTAGACAATACCATGTACCTTCCCTCTTCTATGACTTTTGTCACTATATGAACCAATCCTCCAGCAACTATGACTAAAACACACCTTTCTTCTACTTCTTAACACATGCAATCTATTTGAAATAGAAAACACTTTGATTTCTGACAACAATTTTTAAACTTCTATACCTTCCAATCTTAACAAACTTATATCAATATAACTACAATCTCTTTTCCTCTCTATTTTACTTTAAAAAATTCTTTAGAAAATTGTGATTTCAAACATATTTGACAACCTTCTAATAATCTTTAGTAGCAACTATCAAATTCTTGACACTCAGAAAATTCCAACTCACCATTGGTAAACAATTGTAAGTATGTAGTAATTTCCTTTTCACTGCCAAGACAACATACCATTTTAAAATACTAAACAATTATAATTAAACATGACATTCCATTTTACCTCCAAACACAACATTGATAGATTACTTTCAAACTGTCAATTCTGTAGGCCATTTTGTTCACAAGTCAATGATCTTACATTCGTTCCTGCAACAATCTTTAGCTTCAATAAAGAGCTTGGTAACAACTTTTTCATTGTGACTGTACGTCATTTGTTTATGATTTTCTCTTGCTCGCAGGTGACTGCAATCTCCTCACAATAACTTCAATGATCCTCCTTTGATAGCAACATGTGCTATCTTTATTTTCTAAACCAGCAACTTATATTCTTTTAGATTCATGAGCCTCTTCTGGATCTTCCACCATTGGCTTTTGGCTACGTAATGATTTTGAGTGTTGTTTCCATTTATTATCAGTGTCTGTGTAGGCTAGAGTAGAGGCTCAAAGCAGCTAAGAGATGCCATCATCAGAGACGCGGGGGAGCGGAAAACTTCTCGACTTCTCTGGCAGAGGGCCTCAGCAGTGCTGTGGTGGATTCTCTCCCAATTTTTGTCTTCACACCGGAAAATTACAAAGAGAGATTACACTGTGCAATTTGCCTGTGTGAATTCCAGTAGAGCAAGAAGGGTAGGTTGCTACCCAGCAGCAACCACAACTTTCATGTGGATTGTATTGGCATGTGGTTTTACTCGCACTCCACTTGTCCTCTTTGCAGAACTAAAGTTGAAAATTAGTGTAATGCTTCTATGGAACTTGGTCATAGGCAAATAGAACTTTTAGGACTTATAGAAGAAGAAAAAGAAAAATAAGAAATAGGGGAGAATGAAGTTGTGGGAAACACTAGTGTTTCACTGAAACCAGATTACCAATTGATTGCAGAATGTGTCCTGTAAGCTAATTATTAGATACATCTAACTTTAGAAGTGAAACCAGATTGTCAATCACACTTTGCAGTCTCAAATGCAGTTGTATTTATCAATGATTTGAAGTTACCAATCAAAGAATGGAAGAATATAATGAATTATATGCCATTCAAAATGGAATTCAGTTAGGCCCCATTTGCTTGTGGGAATTAGAGTGAAATTGGTGGTGACACTTCCTGATTTTCAGCAAATCTATCATTTGGGAGAGTAAAATGCAATTCGAGGTTTAGGGTTCAAAATCAGCTTTTGGCCCTAAAACGGGTAGCACCATCTTCCCACCGGAGAGGTGGAATTTGAAAATAAAACTAGGTTTTGCAAAATATTGAAGCAAATTAGAATTTTTGTCAGGTTCGTGAACTTCCCACTTTCTACACGGACAATGTAAGAAAAGTCAGGGTGTTTGCAACCAAGAATATGTTGAAAGTGATGGTGTCACTCATTACAACCCTCCCCAGTTCATTCACTCCTCCAGGCACTTGGTAGATCACGCTGAAACTTCCTCCGGAGAACACCAACACTACTGTCACTTGAAGAATAGATTTGTCATCACTTGACACTGGATTTCTCTCTAATTGGTGGTCTAGTGCTATCAAATAATCAACCACATTAGAATCTGGGCCTTCATCATTGGACATCACAATCTACCCTCGAAAGAGAAACATCAAAAAGAAATTTTAGATGTAAGCCAAAGAAACCAACACAAAGTAGCCTCGGTGGGGAAATAACAATCCCTCCCAAGATTTTTGATATGTGCATTTTCATCAAAGGTAAAGTTACGAGCACTGTTTCTTTAATTAGCTTACGTATCAGCGTTACACATCCAAGGTGTCCTGGTGTTAGGGTTTGTTATCTATCATGGCGTTTGAATCAATAGCTTTAAAAATCCTCTGAATTATCCCTCACACTGGTCATTCAATTTCAATTCCAATTCTGAAAATGGCAACCAAACACATAAATAGGAATTTCTCACTTCCAATTCCAATTTCAAAAATGGCAACCAAACACAAAATATGGATTGTCTCAGCCATCTTCTGGGTCAACCAAACGGTCCAAACTATCTTCCAAATACACAAATCCAGAATTTCAAAACCCGATTTTGAGATAATCAGGTTTTGACTCAAATTCCAATTCTGCAAACAAACGGGGCCTTAGCATATAACGAATTATATGCCATTCAAAATGCAAAGAAAATATTATGATCCTCAAGGAGATGGTTGTAGGAATAATGAAATTATATGCTAGCTAAATTGCACCAGAAATTATTTATGATCAATCTGGATTTACTGTTCAAAGAAGAATATTGACTGAAAAAGTAATTGGAATTTATTTTTCTGTATCAGAGACTTTTCCATCAAAGGTGATGCCCATAATAAAAAGCCTATTAGCTTAATTATTATTCTAATCAATAATCAATTATTAGCATGCATAAATCTTATTTTTCTTTTCATTATTCTAATTAATATTGAATTAGATCTATATATATATATATACTTAATATTTGCATTCATATGAATTTTCTATTTAAATTAATATAATCAAGTGCTCAAATACTTTTGAATTACATCTATATAATTTTAAGTAATATATTTATTACTAAAAGATTATTAATTTTGATACATACATACAATTTCAATCTATAGATTATAATAGATATCTATTTTATAATGAATATTATGTATTTTCTATTTAAATACTTTTAAAATACATCTATATAATTTTAACTAATACATTTCATTCCAAAAAATTATTAATTTTGACACATATATACAATTTCAATACACCCATTATAATAGATATCTATTTTATGATGAATATTATAATACATTCTAAATGTAATATTCTTGAGAAAACTACTAAACCTCTAATATTATCAAATTTTACATAAATGGTATACCCTCTTTAATATTAATTTTATTATTGACATTTTAACATACTATATGAAACCATTTTAAGACACAAACTGTTAGAACAAACTTAGGATATTCTACATATATAATAGAAAGGTAATTGAGATATAAGCATATACCAAATGTACATAACCTTAAAGCCAAGATATATCTAACTAGCATTAAAATGTGAAGGGTTTATATCCATCTATATGTGTGCAGTTCAAAAATCTTATTTGTATTTATAAAATTGTTATGGAGTTATTTTTTACTAAGCATAGAAAAAGAAATAAAATAAAATAAAAAGTTTTCTAATATAAAACATTAGTAATATTAAATATATAACCAATATTTCATGTAAATAAAATGTTTTTTAAAACAAAGATCAAAACATATTTAGTTTCATGAATAAATCATAAAATCATTTAGAACATAATTTTTTCAAAAACTTAAATTTAGAACAATGTTAAATTTTATCTTTCACTTCCTTAACTATCAAAGAGTGTGATCCAAATGTTAATGAAAAATTCAGACTCAATCCAAACTAGAAGCAATATAAACAACTACTAAAAATGTTTCGGCTGATTAAGTATATACATTGTAAAAAAGACTAATTTTTATTCAATCAAATGTTCATCTATTATAAAAGAAAACAATGACATTATTAATTAATTATTCTAATAAAGAAACTTTTCTACAAATTTGAGTATGGAAGATTTTTTAAAAACTTAAAAATTGCATACTCACATAAAAGATAAGCTTCTATTTAAAAACCAACTTTCCAAACAAAACAAAAACCACTACCAAGTTTCATATTATGATATAGAATATATAAAAACTACAAAACACGTCTAATTAGTGAAACATTATTACTATCATGAACCAGTTTATAGAACCAGTTTAAAAGTATCCAAAACATTACTTGGAATCCATCTCATATTAATATTCCTTCCCCTGAATTCATTGAGCACTAATACAACATAAATGCCCATAACAATGAGGAGTCCTCCAAAAAGAATTGTAACCCACAAAGAAGGTGATGCCAACACAAGCATGAAAAGTGCCATTGCTATCTGTATGAAGGTCAAGCCAATAAGTAGTGGAAGCACATCTTCGAAGACCCTATTTTCTTTGTTTTCCCTCTCCATATTTCATGTTGTAAATATGAGATTTCTACACTTAGTACATGTAATCTTTTAGTTTAACAATTGTTTATATAGTATGTCATCGAAGGAAAATGCTTGGTTAAAGAAATAGAAGGCCTACAATTTATTTCATTTGATATCATAATTAATTTTCTAATTTTTAATTTTATTTAAATTTAGTTGAAAATATATAATGATATTATTAAATGGTTGATAGCAGCAAATAATTTAATATTTATATTTTTTTAATATTTCTAAATAGTATTTATGTGGTCAATAAGATTATGAGACAATTTTGAAATTTCATAGTTTTTTAGTTTTAATCAATGATATAAAATAATTGTTTTTGTCTATTTGACTAGACAAAATAGGCTAGATCCAATTTAAAAGTTTAATTGTTGAATAAATAGGTGTCAAATTTATGAAATAGTGTTTTATGAACTTTTAATATTTTAGGATATATTAAATAGTTGATAATAATTAAATATTTATATTTATTATTTTTTAATATGTGAAATAGTATTTAACAAACTTTTAATATTTAAATGGTTGATAGCAGTAAAGTATTTATATTTATATTTTTTAATCTGTGAAATGGTGTTTTATAAATTTTTAATAATTAAAGATATTATTAAATGATTGATAGCAGTAAAGTATTTATATTTATGTTTTTAAATATTTTTGAAATAGTATTCATTTGTTTAATAAGATTATGACATGCAACTTTCAAGAAAGTTAACTTTTCAAGCTAGTAATGTTGTTATCATTTTATAGTTTTTAGTTTTAATTAGTTATTGAAAATAATGAACTCTTACCTGTTGATCCAATTTATTAGGCTATTTCTATTACAATAAGTTCAACTCTAATTGGTTTAACTATTCAATAAAAAAATTATTGCATTCCTAAAACACTTTGGATGAGTCATTATACACACCATCCAATTTTTTAGGCAAAATTTAAAAAAATATTTTCCATGTATTTATAACATTCTACACTTAAAATTAACAAAACCAACATTTGGAACTAAACATTAAAAAATATATTTTAAAACGCATTAAATTCTAGATTTTTTTTATAATATCATATATAATCTATATAAAAAAAATAGATACAGATGTATAGAGGCATTGATTTTTTTGTCTATTTAATATTTTTTATTAAATTAAATGATGAAAAATTAAATGTCTTGATACATCTCGACATTTCTTGTATATGTATTATATGTGCTAGTAGTAGTCACGACATGCATAAGACATTATGATAATGGCTAGGGTTATGGTTAGAATTTGATGAGTGTTGGCATTTACATAAATTTTAGGCCTAGGGTTAGAATTTGGATTAGAGTTTCGGTTAAGATAAGGATGAGAGTTACAATTTTAGTTAGGATTATGGTTAGGGTTTAGGGTTAGGATTGAGATCATGGTTATAGTTAGGGCTTACATAATGGTTAGGGCTAGTACGAGAGTTGGGATTTAGGGTCAAGGTCACAATTTAGCTCATGGTGAGGGTTTGGGTTAGGATTGTGATTATGGTCATAATTAGGGTTTGGGATATGGCTAGGGAATTGACAGTTAGGTTAGGGTTTAGGGTCAAGGTCATAGTTTACATCATGGTTAGGGTTTAGGGTCAAGGTCATAGTTTACATCATGGTTAGGGTTTAGTTCATGATATAGTTAGGTTTAACATCACACTTAGGTTAGAGAAATAGTTAGGGTCAGGCTTAGTGTTAGGTTTAGAGTTAGGTGTAGGATTAGTGCTAGGGTTTAGGTTATAGTTAGGGTTAAATTTAGAAATGTGGTTTTATTTAGGGTTTAGGGTTATACTTAGAATTATGGTCAGTATTAGGGTTTACATAATATTTAGGGTTAGGGTTTGGGTTACATTTAGGATTAAGGTTACGATTATGATTATGCTTAGGATTTGGATTATGGTTATAGTTACCATTTACATAATGGTTAGGGCTAGGTGAGGGTTAGGGTTATAGTTATAGTTATGGGTACAATTATAGTTAGGATTTAGGCTTAGGATTGAGATTATGGCTACAATTATGATTTACATAATGGTAAGGGCTTCTATTTGCAGTATGCTTAGGTTGAGGGTTAGGATCAAGATTAGTGTTTAGGGTTGAGGTTACATCATGGTTAGGGTTTGGGTTAGGGTTTGGGTTAGGGTTTGGGTTAGGTTTTGGGTTAGTGATATAATTAGGTCTAGCATTATTCTTATTATAGATAAACAATTAGGCTTAGTGTTATGGTTAGGATTTAGGTTATGGTAAGGGTTAGAGTGAGGATTTTCTTATAATATTTAGGGTTAGGGTTATGATTGGGTTATAATTATTGTTAGGATTATGGCTAGGTTTAGGGTTAGGATTGAGATTATGGTTATAATTAAGTTTTACATAATGGTTAGGCCTAGGGTTTGGGCCATGGCTAGTTGGGAGGGTTAGGATTAGATGTATGATTAGGATTATGATTAAAATTATGTTGAGTGTTAGTATTTACATAATGTTTAGGCTTAGGGTATGGGTTTGGATTAGCATTAGGGTTAGGCTTAGTGTTACACTTATATGGTTAGGATTTAGGGTTTATAATTAGTATTCCAATTATTGTTACAATTAGGATTTACATACTAGTTCTAAATAGGATTTGTCATGTAGCTAGGGTGAGGGTTAGGGTTTAGGTTTGAGGTTATAATTTACATCATGGTCAAGGTTTGGGTTAGATTTCATGTTAGTGATAGAGTTAGGTTTAGTGTCATTATTATGTTAGAGAAATAACTAGGGTCAGTGTTAGTGTTAAGATTAGGGTTTAGGTTATAGTAGGGTTAGATTTAGGATATTCTTAGGGTTAGAGTTTAGGGTTATGGTTAAAACTATGGTAAATATTAGGTTTTATATAATGTTTAGGGTTAATATTAGCACTTGGATTAGGGTTTTAGTTATGGTGAAGATTAGGATTATGGTTATAATTTAAGGTTTGAGAGAATGGTTAGGGCTAAGATTCGAGCAAAGGGTAAGGAGTGGGTTAGGTTTAGGGTTAGGGTTATAGTTAGTGTTCACATCATGGTTAGGGTTTAGACCATGGTTAGGATTAGGGTTGCGGTTAGGGATAGGGTTACAATTATAGTAGGGATTATGTTTAGGGTTTAGGATTAGGATTGAGATTATGGTTATAGTTAGGCTTTACATAATGGTTAGGGATAAGGTTTTTTTAATTGCTAGTTAGGATTAGGACTAGGGTAAAGATAATAGAATAGGTTAAGATTTTGGAGTTATGGTTAGAATTAGGGTGAGTGTTAGTGTTTGCATAATGTTTAGGCCTGGATGAGAGTTTGGATGAATTTTAAGGTTAGGGTTACTATTTCAGATAGGATTATGGTTAATTTTTATGGTTATAGTGAGGGTTTATAAGTCATCATGAATGAGAAAGTTTCTTCAATACAGAAGATCACCTTAGAATGAACTTAAATGAATTGGAGAAACTTGATCTTCAATGCTTGCCTTCAAATCTTGAATCAAATTGCTCAATTTCTCCCGATTGCTTGATTGCTCTTAAAAAAATTTATTGCAAAATTGTAGATCATGAAAGTATATAAAAATGAGTAGAAATATGGTGTTTCTATACCTCATCCACTATTTCAGGATTCAAAATTGATCGAGGCTTACCACAAGATATTTTTCCCATTAACACCTAGACATAGGGCTCTGGGCCAAATTTGGGCCTAAATCCAAGGGTACACATGAGCTAGGCCGACCTTTAGTTAACATTTTGATCCTAGATTTGAACTGGATGCTAGGATGGTAGAGAAGATGGAAAAGAGGAATTAGGTGGCTAAAATCAAGCATAACAGACCTCTGATCTCAAAATCACCAAAATGGGGCCTAATAGAGCATCCAATTATACTTGCGAACTATTTAGGATAGCACAATTGGTAATAGGTGGAGCCATCTTAGGTGTTTTTTCATTTACTTCTATAACATATTATGTTAGGTGCTTTTTTCTTTTACTTCTATAACATATTATTGATGCCTAACCACTTGCTAGTGTAATCCTTTTCTCGTTATCCTTTTGTTTGTTCTCTTAAATTCTAACCTCTAAGTAATTCTATTGTAGATTTCTAATAATTCTTTATCAACCTCTTTTGAAGTCTAAGATGTCTCCTTAATATTTAATTTTGTGAATCTCTTTTTCTAAACCATCTTTTTAGATTCATTATTTTTTCATTTTGCAATTTGCTTCTTGTGATTCCTAGTTTTGCATCTCAAATAGAAAAAATTTTCTTCTTCAATTTCTATTTGTTGGGTCCAAATGGTCCTATTGATCTTTACTGCTACAATTTGAATTCTAGAATAAAAGGAGTCTCTTTCTATGATTAACATGTCTATGTCCATCAAGGTTCCATGAGTTCTAATTTTTTAAAGACATTCTCCTACCCAATACTCCAATGGTAGATTATACAATTGAATCCACACTAATTTTCCATGTGGTCCTAGCTTTGTTGGGTCCAATTTAAGGCTCCAATGTTGCATGTATAGTGGATTTTTACTCATTAACCATAATCCTACCTGTGTGAATTTTCCTTTTTCCTAAACTATAAAAATAAAAATAAAAACCTTAAACAATTCTTTAGGGATCGAAGTATTATGTTCCATATCCTCTGCCTTCCCTGTTTTCTTATTCTCCTTCGTGTTCTTAATATCTGTTGTTTTGTTATCAATTCTTCACCATACATAACTTTTCATAATTCTGTGCTTACGAATTTTGTGCATAGGGTCACCTTTTATTCACAAAATATTGTTAACACAACTCCACTATTATAGGGTTTTTAACATGAAATAATTAGCATATTCCACAACAAATTTGCAATAGAATGTGCCAAAATTTTGGTCAATTGTATTACTATATTCTTACAATTTTCCTGGAATAATTGGTATATTCAATCTTATTCGTGCCCTAGTAGCTTAATTTTCTATGCGCATGAAAATAGTAGAGAATCAAATTACATATTCAATATTATACTATATATTTAAATAATTGTTAAATTAATTAAAAATTAATATATTAAATCATTAGGAATTAATATAAAATATTATTATTTAACAATTTATTCCAAAGTATGTTTAAAATATATTAAATTATTTTTAAAATATCATATTAAATCACTAGTGAATTAAATAATAGCTTAAAATATAATAACATTATATTTTAATTCTTAATGATTTAGTATATAAAGACTTATTTTATTTCTGATTTTTGTTGTGTTTAAAAAGGTGAGTTATGTTACCTAAAAAAAAGGTGATTTGTGTTTGTTTATGTTTTTCAAAAAGAAATTTAAAGTTGAATGAGGAGGCTCTGCAAGTGGATCCAAAGTTCATGGTGCCTTATGGTTTGTGTTGTCCATGTTTGCAGGTGGATGGACTCGTGGCTCCTCTGTACTACTCCCCTGGTGGCTTCCTCAGAGTTTGGGTGTTGTGTCATTATGGTTTTGTGCCTTGTGTCTTATGTGCTTTTATTGCTTGTAGTGTTTCATTATGTTTATGTCTGTGTTCTATTGTTCTTTTTGCCCGGCTTCTCCTTTCATTATTTCCTCCCTGCATTTGGCCTTGGTTCATTTGTGATTGCTTTTATTTCATGTGATGGAGGCCATCTAGTGCTAGATTTTGGTTAAGTTTTCCCATGATTTCCTATGATGGTTGTAGAGGGCATTCATGATGGAAAAGATGGGAAAGAGAATGATAAAAGGGTAGAAGAAGGTTTGCAGGATAGTGGAAGAGAAAAAAACAAACCTTCTTACTAAGCAGTTGTGGCTGAAGAAATGATTTTTCCAGAGTCAACACAATTTGAGGTGGTTAATAAAAATGGAGGAGGACCTATCAGACCTGATAGACATCGACATGGAGGAGGAAATAGTGAGTCTATTGCAAAGTGCTCTGGAGGAGAGAAGGAAGGAGGAGAGGAAGGCAGGACCCCATTGCCTGTTGCTAAGATCCTCATCCTCACTCTGAATGCAGACATGGTAAATGCTATCAATGTTGAACAATCTCATTTAAAGACCATTGCTATTTCCTTTGTTTGTATGGATATGAAATTTTTACCTGCTAGAAAATTTCTAGATGATTGGATTGGTAATGTATGGGGTAAGAAACTTGGAATTAATGTTGGTTTTAGTCGAATGGTTTAGAAAGGTTTGTTTGTTATTTTTTTTAAGAACCATGCTATGCAAGAAAATGTGCTAAATAAAGGTTACTAGAATGTGGGAAAACCATGTTTAGGGCTCTTCCCTAGTCCATCAGATGCAAATTTGAAAGGGTCGTAGCTCGTTCCTACCTGGTATGGTTAGAACTGAGGAATGTCCAGCCAAAATTTTGGCAGTTTATCCCCCATCTTCTCAAGCCACTCGGCTCTATTCTTTAAGTCGAAGAAGCCAAAGTTACCCTCCCACATCTCAATGCCCAAGCCCTTGTCATTCTTAACCTAGATGTTTCATTCCTTGATGAAATTTCTTTGAATATTGATGGAGATAGTTGGAACTAGGCTATTGCTAATCTTGGGGACATTGGGGCTTGTTTCCATTATAAGCTTAATGGTCACAATAGGAAAGATTGTCCTCTTTTGAAGAATTTCTCTAAAAACTTAAATGAAAACCCTATTCATGTGAAGAACCCTCACTCCATGCCCAAGGAGAAGGAGAACTCAGCCAATAGGAGCAATAGCTCATATAGTAACCCTAATCCTAGAAATGAAGATAATAATTCTGGCGTAGACCAAGAGGATTCTATCTCTAAAGGTAATGATGTTAGTCTCAAGGAAACTTTTGATATTCCCTTGGACAAATTTGTATCCCTATCAAACCTGTTATTTGAAGATGAATTCAAGATTCACACTGTTGTCCCAAACCAAGATTTTCATAACCCCATTGTTTGTCAGCCTTAGTACATACCTGTCCTTGGAGAGAAAGTTAATGAAGATAACACCCCAATTCAAAATGCACAACAAATAGCCCTATCCAAAATAAAAAATAAGAGCATTGTTAATAGGATTGAATAGCATTTGATTGATCAAGATAAAGCTTTCCCTAACACCATGCCTCCCAATAGAGTACATGAAGAATGTGATATTGTGAACATGATTTAGATGCCTAATGAGAAGGGATGTGGCAGTGTAGAGGAAAGCCCTTCTCTATCAACCCATAGTGAACAAGGAGGAGATGAAGAGGGGTTTGTCGAAGTTATGTCTAAAAAAAAAAAAAAAAAAAAAACCTATGAAAGAAGTAGTAGTATAAAAAACAATGGGAAAAATAATGAGTTATCAGAATGCTTCAACAGATTATGTGGAAATACAAACACCCCCAAAACTTTATGATGATGAACATACATAGCTAGAATGTTAGGGGGTTGGAAATGCCTGATAGGAAATATGTAGTCAGGAATTGGTGTAACAAGGTTAATAGTAAGGATATTGTTTGTCTACAGGAGATTAAAGTAACTTGATACAAGGCTCATAGCACTCTAAAATTCATTTGTAACCATGCCACTTTTTTATATTTAGATCATGTTAAAGGTAAAGGAGGGGTTTCTATGCTGATAGGTAGTAACTGGACTGACAAATTGGTAGATAAGGGCACCTCTCCCTACCAAAGAGTTATATGGGGGAAGTTTAAAGAGAAGGATCAGGAGATAGGAATTTGTAATATATATGCTTCAAATGACTACAGGGAAAGAGCTAATTTCTGGGATTGGCTAGCTAGCAACCTTCCTAATATAAAATGGGTGTTTATAGGGGATTTTAATATGATTGAGAATAAACAAGACAAATGTGGTGGTAAGAAAGATGAGTGGAAAGGTAATGAATTCTTATTTTGGTCTAAATTTAGAAGGAGATTCCTGTAGACTATGATTTTGAACCTGTTACCTGTCTTGAAAGGCTGAAACATTCAAACATTAGACTAATCTAACATATTCATGAACTAAAAAAATAGCATAAGACATGAAAACAAAACCAAAGCCACCTCAAGATTGTTGCTAAAAAACCAAGTGCTATAGAGCAAATGTTTGATTCGCTTCAATTAGAGGGATGTGGGTGTGCTCTCTAAGCACTTGGAGCATATTTTAATGCATACTAAGATTGATTTTAGACCAAATATAGGTGTGATATGATGCTATATGCTATGCAAAACAATAAAAGAAACTATGTTAATCCATTATTGCTAAGCTATGATGTTCTTTAAGAAAGCTTGAAGATGATAAAAAGAAACTAACAATTAGTATTGCTTATGCTAAGTCTAGAGCTAAATGGACATGATAACAATGCATAAAATGAAAGGTGAATGGGTATTTTGCTCTTGGAAATGAGGACTATTTATAGACTTTTGGGAGGATGAATGAGTGGCTAGGATCAAAATCCTTAAGAGAGGCCAAGATTCATTCAAAGGGGAGCACATGGATTGTGCTAGTTCAAGGCCACCTCCTTGTGACAAGTGTCACAAGGGCATTGGGTTGAAAGATGGGAGGAATGTGCACAATTTGGGAAATGTGCCTAAGGTCAAAGGGTGTAAGAAAGGGGTGAGGGGCTTCTTAAATGCATCATAAATGCATGTAAGAGGGATAAGGAGGCTTTAAATGCACTTAATGCATGTAAGAGAAGCCTCTAGAAGTTTGTTGACTTTGGGTCAAGCTTAGGAGTTGGCTAACCTTGTTTAGGGAATGTGACAAGGTTAGGGGGAGGATTAGGATTAGGATTAGGGGATTTTAGGATTAGGATGGGTGAAGAGGTTGGGTTGAGAAGATTCTAGAAGAGTCTAGAATTCTCTTTGGTTTTATGGAATAAAAGTTTATTCATTCCAAAAGCTTAAGTTTTGAGAATATTTATTGAAATATTTTCAATAAATATGAAAATTAAATATTTAATCTTAATTAAATATTTTGAGTTGAGATTAGGGTTAGAAAAGGTGGGATTAGCCTTTTAATCGAAATTAAGAAGGGATTAGAAGATTTTGGAAGAGGTTAGTGGTTTTAGGAAAAAAGGCTAACTTTTGGTCAAAAAATAAATTAATTATTTTTTGGGGGATTTTTGGTCAATTTATTAATTAAAATAATTAATAAATAGGGGATTAATGTTTAAATAAGATTTAAACATTTTTGGGAGGGATTTCTTAATTAAATATTTTTAATTAAGATAAAAGGATTTAATGACATAAAAATAAATTAATTAATTAAATAAATAATTAATTAATAAATGATGATGTCATCAGGGATTTTTCAGAAAATAAAAATAATTTATTTTCTAAAGGATTTTTAGGTGTCTACATTTTGCCCCTCTTTGATGCGATGTCGCAAGTGGCATGGCGTCAAAGACAAGAAAATAAGATGCCCAAGGCTAGAATTTAGAGGAATAAGGGATTGTGCCCCCTCGAGAAAATAACGCAAGGAGCAAACATTGTGAAATTTTCTCGAAAGGAAACAGAGAAGGAAGGACCTAGGAAGAAGGGGAGATAAATAACCAAGCTTCCAAGAGCAAAGATGAGTGAATGCAAGATGAGATGGAATGCAAAATGCAGGATGCAGCTACATGAGGATGCAAGATTAATCTATATGATGCAGGATGCAGGGGAGATGGGGAAGCTCCAAGTGCAAATGTGGAGAGCACAACCTAGTTTAATATAGCAATGCTAGAGACCTGCCAAGGATACTGGGATCACGAGGCCTTGTCACCAGTGTTGCATAGGACTGACGTGAAAAAGACACGCAGGGTTGCCCCAGCATCGCACATGAAACCTGAAGGAGGCATGGTGGAAATGATGCTGAAGAAACCACAAACACACGACTGACTCACAGGCAGAAGCAAAAGATCAAAAGACCTTGCCCCAGATTATCCTCATTCGCAGCACACCATGATATAAAGGATCGTGGTGACGTTGAGTAGAGAACAATGAGAGGCTGTAAAAGATTAACAAGACCCAAAGGACAAAATCCAAGGTCAAAATGAAAACTCCAAAAAGACATCCTTTGCCAAGGAGAGAGATTTGATGTGATTGATGGTGGGAAGATTGGTCGGACAGGAGGAGATATTCCTCAAGGACCAGGATGGAAGATTAGGTCAGACAGGAGGAACGATATATCCTCAAGGACCCATGGGTTGGTGAGAGAATAAGTGTAGTTGTTCGCTGGCAAAAGCTAAAGTTCAAGGAATAATCAGGATGAGCAAGGATAAGTCGACAATTGATGTTGCTGAAGCACAAGGCTTGAGTGGGACTAAAATTTTTCTGAGGCTGGGGATGGGACAAGATATTTGATCAAATGCTGCTGCAGGACGGACAAAGGTTATGTACAACAAGGAGGAACGATATGCACAAGGGATATGTACAGAAGCTCAGGATTGGGGATAGGAAGATCACACTCGGCGGGACTCTCACTAGGACGGAGACAAGAAGGATATTTACAGAAAGGATTGCGCTGTATAGGAAAGGGATAAGGATATGGTACAAGATATGGTACAAAGCTTTGGAATAGGATATAGATTGCAGATGGGTTGGAGGAAGATGGAAGCCGAATGCTTGGAGGATAGGGGAGATGGAACTGCTGGGAGATCTGTTATGGATGGAGGAGGAGGACGGTAACTGAAAGGACTACTGTATAGATAAATAGCCCAGTTTACTATGTTGGCGCCTGTTTACCAGGTTTTCACCAACATACTTGTCCAAGGCGCTTGAATTGCCAAGTTTTCACCGTTTGGACGATCATTTTCTCTTTCTCTTTTCTTTTTTGCTTTTTTTTACTTTTTTGAATGTTTTTGGATTTTTTGATATATGCAGGATCAGGTTCAGGCATAGAACCTCTTCAGATGGATGATGTTGATAGGATCATTCAAGGGCTCACCTTCTGGTGTTGATAGCTGATAGGCTCCCGAGCCGAAGGATGCGGTGACAACATAGGGGCCCAACCAAGTAGGCTCAAACTTGCCTTTCTTTTCTCTATTTGCTAGGCCCTTCTGATTTTCTTTAAGGACCATGTCACCGACCTGGAATTGTCTAGGATGGACCTTTTTGTTATAACTCCTTTTGAGTCGATTTTGGTATGCCACCAGGTGATCATATGCTTGCTGTCTCTTTTCATCTAACAGGTCTAGCTGTGTGAGATGGGCTACACGATAATCTTCATCAGTGGTGTAGTTCTTCATGGAGACTCGCAATGAGGGGAGCTCAACCTTGATCGGTAGAACAGCTTCAGCACCATATACAAGGGAGTATGGGGTGGTGCCTGTGGGAGTGCGATAAGAAGTGCGGTAGGCCCAAAGGGCGGGATTGATTTGGAGGTGCCAGTCACGACCAGAATCATTGACAACCTTCTTGAGGATTTTCAAGATAGTTTTGTTAGTTGCCTCAGCTTGGCCATTTCCTTGAGGGAAATATGGACTGGAGAAACGGTGATGGATGTGGAGTCTGGCACATAGATCATCCACATGCTGGTTTTCAAAAGGTGTGCCATGGTCTGTGAAGATGGTAGATGGTATGCCGAAGCGACAAATGATATGATAGAGGATGAACTTGGATATTTGGATGCCAGTAGTAAGGGTGAGTGGAATCGCTTCAACCCATTTGGTAAAGTACTCTGTGGCTGTTATGATATACTTGTGTCCATCCGAAGAGAGGGGGGTGATCAAGCCAATGAGGTCGAGGCCCCAACATGAAAAAGGCCATGGTGGTGCAATAGGCTGTAGATCTTGTGCTGGTGCATGTATCAAATTGGCATGCTGTTGACATGGGAGACATTTCTTGACAAAATCACATGCATCATGTTCCATTGTTGGCCAATAATATCCAACTCTAAGCAGCTGCTTTGCTAGAACCATGCCACTCGTGTGGGCACCGCAAATTCCAGCGTGAACTTCTTGTAAGGCCAGGATGGCCTCGTTTGAATCTAAACATCTAGATAGGACATTGTGATACCCACGACGATATAGGGTGTTGGCTACAAGAGTGTAGCGGGAAGCTCTGTGAATAAGGTTTTGGCGTTGGTTATTGGTGAGATGGGGAGATATGATACCATTTTTTAGATATGCATGGATTTCGTGGTACCATGGGGATTGGGGACCAACCAAGACACACACCATGTTTGCATCGGTGTTCTCATAAGCTGGCGTATGTAGCTGCTCGACTAGGAATTCATATTGTGATGCGTCGCGTGGGATTTCTAACAAGGATCCAATTGTTGCCATTGTGTCCGCTGCTTTGTTCTGAAGTCTTGGGATCTGTGTGAACTGTAGATGTAGGAAATGCTCTTGCAGTTTGTCCACCAGCTCTTTGTAAGGTAGCAACTTGTCATCCTTTGTTTGATATTCATCTAGGACTTGTTTGATAATCAGCTGTGAATCTCCAAATACTTGTAATTCTATGATATTCCACTGAATGGCTGTTCTGAGACCTAAGATGAGTGCCTCATATTCTGCAATGTTGTTGGTACATGGGAATCCCAATTTGAATGATTTTGGGATGTAGTCACCTTGAGGTGTGACGAATAGGATTCCTGCCCCTGATCCATGTGATGTGTAGGAGCCATCAAAGTATAGTTTCCACATGGGCTGCTCTTCAATCATGCATAAGTGTTCATCAGGGAATTCCATGATTAGTGGATAGGCATCCACCAGTGGTGCTTCTGCTAGTTGATCGGCAATGACTTGCCCTTTGATTGCTTTGCGATCAATATACTGGATGTCAAACTCACTGAGTATCATGACCCATTTTGCCATACGGCCTGTGAGAGTTGTCTTTGATAGTAGATATTTGAGGGGGTCAACCTTTGAAATGAGCTTGATTGTGTGACTGAGCATGTAATGTCTAAGCTTTTGAGTGGTAAAGACCACTGCAAGGCATGCTTTTTCCATAGGTGAATAATTAAGCTCATATCCGACAAGAGTGCGACTGATGTAATAGATGGCTCTCTCCTTGTTGTCATCATCATGCTGAGCTAAGAGTGCCCCCAGTGCTGTAGTGGTTGCCGAGATGTAGAGTATGAGAGGGCGTCCTAGAATTGGTGGTACTAGGATTGGAGAATTGGCAAGATACTCCTTGATCTTATCAAAGCTTCTTTGACATATGGGATCCCATTTGAAGCTTGTGTCTTTGCATAGGAGATGCGTAAAAGGTTGGCACTTGTCTGCTAACTGAGAAATGAACCGACGCACTGATTGAAGCTTTCCTTGTAGGCTTCTGAGCTGTTTGAGTGTTCTTGGTGGAGGCATCTCTGTTATTGCTTTGACCTTCTTGGGGTCTATCTCTATGCCTCGTCGCGATACTATGAAACCTAGGAGCTTTCCAGATGTAACACCAAAGACACATTTCTTTGGATTAAGCTTTAAGCCATAATGATTCAGACGATCAAACACACACTCTAAGATGTTGAGGTGTTCATCCCTTGTTTTGGATTTTGCAAGGATATCATCCACATAGTCTTCAAGGATCTTGTGGATCATGTCATGGAAGATCGCTGTCATTGCTCGCTGATATGTTGCTCCTGAATTCTTTAGCCCAAATGGCATCATGTTGTAGCAGAAGGTACCCCATGGGGTTGTGAATGTTGTTTTATGTTGATCTGCTTCTGCTATATGAATCTGGTTGTAACCGGAAAAGCCATCCATGAGTGATAGCATTTCGTGACCCGCTGTGAGGTCTACAAGCATGTCTATGTTTGGCAATGGGAAATCATCCTTAGGGCATGCCTTGTTCAAGTCCCTGAAATCAGTACAGATTCTGATGTCGCCAGAAGGCTTTGTGACTGGCACCATGTTAGAGATCCATTCTGAGTAGTCAATTGCTCTGATGATTTTTTCTTGAAGGAGCTTCTCAAGCTCTGCTTTAACTAGTAATGCTACCTTTGGATGCATTTTCCTTAGCTTCTGCTTCACTGGCTTAACGTTTGGATCTACTGATAGATGATGAACAACAAGGTTTGGATCAAGCCCAGGCATGTGGGCGTATGACCATGCAAAGTTGATAACTGATTCCTTGAGCAAGGTGCTGAGAGCCATTTCTTCTCCTTCTGTTAGGTTGACTGCAATGTAGGTGATCCTTGGACATTCTTCTGTTCCCAAGTTGATTGGCTTGGTCTCTTCTATGATGATTGGAGATTGCTCTGGTCTATAATCTTGGATAGGGGGAAGAGGCAAGGCTTCATCTTCTAGCGCTTGAATTGCCAAGTTTTCACTAGAAGATACGCCCTTTATTTTTACTGTTTTTGAGTCAGAATGTGCCCCAGAAGGGTTTTCACATAAAGAATCATGATGTTCTTTTGCTTTATCATTTTTGTGACTAAAGCTTGCCTCTTCCCCAAAATATCCTTCTGGGTGAAGCTGATAGACAGAGGTTGATGTTGGATCTTGATTGCTTGCTGGACCTGATGCCCCCATGAATTCTAGGAGTGCTTGTGTGCTTTGGAACTCATCGATGTGTGCAATGCTTGGTTGGTCCCAATCTATGAGGTCGGGGTTTGTGAGGGGAAGATCTATGAGGTTAATGGAGAGTTGTTGGAGAACAGAAGTCCCCAGGAGGGTGTCGTCGGCAAAGATATCGTCATAGGATCGGATGTCTTTCTCATCGGGGATGTCTTTGATTTCCACGAGGTCATCCCGGCTATTCGAAAAGTTCACGTTGGTCATGTTAGTGCCCGCAGTTATGGTATTGGGCTCTTGTTCAAGAAGGAGAGGGGTATTAAAGCCAAGTCCTTGTTGTTCTGGGTTCTGGGATGGTATGATAGGAAACAAATTTCCATCCTCTTGTGGTCCTAGACCACCACCTTGATAGTTATAGTGTTCTGTGACATTTTTGAAGGGGATTGGATATTTCTCTTTGAAGTACTCAAGAAGTTGTGTGTCACGTGATGGGGGATCTTTGTATAACCATTTGTTAATATCTGGATCCATTTCTTTGCTGTTGATGGTACCATGAGACTCAAAAGTCATATTTCCTATCTGCTTGAGCTTATGATGTTCCTTAACATGCTTGTTTTGACAACTTGGGCGCCCTTGAGTATGTGGATCACGTGGAAGAGCTCCTATAGCAAATGCATCACTGAGGCTGTATTCGCCACAACCCTGGTTGTTGATCTTGATGGATGATAAGGTGGAAGAGAGGATGGTCTCTGGATCGCGATGGGATCGGGATGAGCTAGCAATAGAAGTACCAATATCAGTTCCAAGACAATGAGTAGAATGAGGGAAAGATGTTTCCATTGCAAGACAGTATGCGAAGGGGTTAGGGTCAGCGTGGATGGTAACCTCAGTGCCTTGATGTGGAAACTTGATGCACTGATGGTAAGTAGATGGTACGGCCTTAATGGAATGGATCCATGGACGACCGAGGAGGATATTGAACGGTAGGTCAAGATCAACAACGTGGCAGAGAGTATCTTGCGTTGCTGGGCCTAGCTGGATAGGCAAAGTCATAGTACCTTCAAAGGTACGCTCCAAGTTATCATATGCTTTGATAGTGATTTTCTCATGTTGTATGTTGGCCTTCGTGAACCCGATCTTCTTGATGAATTTTAATGTGCACAAGTTGAGGGCTGAGCCATTATCCACTAGAACTCGTTTGATGGCGAAATCTCTGACCATGACAGCAATGCGGAGAGGGAGAGTATGGTCAGGAGCGACATCTGGTATATCAGATTCTTTGAAGGATAAGGCACATGCTGCAGATAGGTGTCCCACAAGAGTTTCAAACTGAGTTGTGTTAATGTCCGTGGGGACATGACCTTCTTTTAGAGCTTTGTCCAGGATCTCCTGATGGATGGGTGATGTGCGGAGCAAATCCAAGATAGATATTTGGGCTGGCATGTTCCCAAGATGCTCTATGATATTGTATTGTGCTCTTGATGCATTATGCTGTGTTGCGCGTGCATTTGATGCTGGCCTGGTGTTAGACTGTGCTGTGGATGCAGTAGATGTTGGCCTTGGAGGAGCAGCTGATCTCGGAGGAGCACCGGCAACAGTTATCCTACCACTGCGGGTAGTTGCAGCACATTGTCGATCCGGCCCTCTGACGTGGATGGTATTGATGGTGGGCTCATCTTGGATGGGCTCAACTTGAGTTATGCATCTGACATACTTGTCATAGTTGATGTAGGCCGCTGTGTGATCTTCTTGCTTGCCTTTGCCATGATTTTGGGGCTGATTGGCGCTGGCTTGATTCTTCCCGGCATCGTGTTGAGGGAACACATTTTGATATATTTGCAAACCGGCATTGGGTGAAGCTTGAGTTGGTGCATCGACCTGGATTTCCTTGCGATCGATGAGATCCTGGATGTAGTGCTTAAGCCGCATGCACTTCAATATTGTGTGCCCCTTCACACGATGGTAATCACAGTATTCATGTTCTTTATACCAATCAGACTTTGGTGCGTTGTCATCCTTCTGTGGGATGGGCAGATATGTGATCATATTTGCCTTGGCTAGCCGATAAAAGATCTGATCCAGAGGCTCACCCAAAGGTGTGAAAGTCCTCTTTGGATTGTTCTGATTATTGGGTTTGTTCTGCCTTGGGGCAACGTTAACTGCGTTAACAGGATTGCCTTGACGTGCTGGCTGTTGCTGTTGGTATTGCTGCTGATACTGTTGCACAGGCGGTTGATGAGCTTGAGGAGGCTGCTGATAAATAGGTGCTTGATATGCGGGAGCTGGTGGTTGCTGATAGATGGGTGCTTGTGGCGGTTGGTATGTTTGAGCTGGTGTAGGACTAGCCACAACGAATTGTACATTCTTAGTGTCAGTGGCTCCATCTGTAACAACATTCTTGTTACGATTCCAGTAACGGGATTTATCATTGTTGGGTTTGTTTTTGGAATCATCCTTGAAGTGACGAATAGTGCCTTCGTCTAGGAGAGCTTTCTCGATGCCTATGCCTTTGCTCTTGATGTCTTGGTATGTCTGGAGACAGTTCATGCGCATGTGATGGGATAGCTTTGGATATAGGTTATCAATGAAGATCTTTGTTAGATGCTTCTCTGGCGGCTGATATGATAACCTGGTTGTAAGATTCTGCCATCTTTGCAAGTATTCTGCAAGGCTTTCTCCATCTTTCTGCTTTGAGTTGCATAGGTCTAGCAAGGACAACTCATTCTCCACATTATGGGCATAGTGTGTAATGAACTTCTCAGAGAGTTCAGCAAAGGTGTTTATTGTCCCATGTGGTATTTTGTAAAACCACTCAACAGCAGTTCCTCCCAAGCTTTTGGGAAACAGGCGCAGGAGATATTTATCACTGTAAGCCACTTCTTGGCACACCATGTAAAACTCTTTGATATGGTTTACTGGATCTCCTTTCCCCCGATACTTGTCGAACTTGGGCATCTCAAAATGCTTGGGGAAAGGGATAGTTGCTATGGACCGATCGAAGGGATATGAGCACACCTCTTCGAACTTGTATGTTTTATTCTCTGTTCCACTTTGTAGCTCTTTTAGAGCATTTTTCATTGCTTCCCACTCAGCATTGAGTGGCGAGGGAACTGGAACTTCTGTTTGTGATGGAAGCTGTGGAACTAGATATGGCGTTTGCTGTGGATAAATGGGTTGGAACTGATTTTGGGGCAATGGTTGCTGGGGATATTGCTGGTGTGGCATAGGGGGATATTGTGGTAAATGATATGGAACCTCTTGATGTTGTTGGGCTGCTTGCTGTTGTTGAACTGGCGGTTGTTGTGGGACTGCTTGCTGATATTGGACATTTGGACCTTGCTGTTGTAACTGATGGGTGGGAACTTGTTGTTGCTGGGGGATGATAGGGATTTGTTGCTGAGGCTGATAGCAAGGGACTTGTTGTTGTTGAGGAATGATGGGTGTTTGCTGAAAGGGGACATGTGGTTGCTGTGGGGGAGGCTATTGGAACGATGCTGCTTGCGGGTATGATGGTGGTAGTTGCTGAGGTTGGTTTTGGGTTTGGCTGATATAAGCTGGGTGCATGCCTGCATTACTTAGAGTTGGAACAGATGTGGGGAAGCTAGAAGCAAAGGGTGATGGGGTAAGATAGCTAGGGAAAGTTGGCTGTTGAGGTGGTGGAACTTGCTGGAAGGTATTTGGGATTTGGGATGAATAGCTTGAAGCCGGCGGTGCTTGGGGTAGTTGCTGCTGTGCTGCTTGGGTGAAGGCGGTTTGTTGACTTGCAACCATAGAGGTAGGGGATTGAGATGGGATCCCCCATGCCTTCATTTCTTCTTGCGTAAGGCCCCATTGAGAGCTTGTGTTAGGGTGCACTGCAGTGGATGATGAAATGGTAGGAGCAACAGGAGCTTGGGACACGAATGATGGTTGAGAGAGAGGAGCTTGTTGAGGTTGTGGTTGAGCGGATGCTTGTGAGGAGGAAAATGAAGGAAACACCCAAGAGAAAGATGAGGTTGGAATGGGGAGCGATTGCGATAACCCCAAAGAAGAAGGTACGGGTGCTTGGGGGGTGAAGGGTGACGGTGCTCCTTTGATGGTGAAAGGCATTGCTTGACTTGTGAATGGTGGTGGTGTAAAAGCTTGTGTGAGAGGTGGAAGCTGACTTTGGGTTTGGATTTGGGCTTGGGCAGCCATAGCAGATGATGAAGCAAAAGGGGTATGAGATGGAGCGGATGGTGCTGCAGCTTGTGTTGCGGGACTAGCGAGGCTTCCTTGCAAGAAAAGGGGAGTGGTGGAAAGCTCTTGGGGTGTTTGCATGATAGGATCAGGAAATGATTGGACAAACGGAGAATACGCTTGTGCTGGAACTTGGATAGTTTTGATGGGGATGCGTGGATAGAGAGATGGTGGGATGGAGGTATTTTCTGGTAGGTAGTGAACAAACGTGCTTTGTTGATGTTGTGCTACAAGGGCATTGGTTGCTGATGGGCTTTCTGGAGGATTTACAAATGCTTGGTTTGCCAAGGGGGATGAAGGGATGTTTGGATCTTCACATGGGTTACTGGCTTGGATGTGGGGATTATAGGTCATCATGGCGTTGGTGAAAAGTTTGGGATCGGATGAGGTTGTTGGTGGATAAGGATTCATGCTTCTTCTTTTCCGAGATCTGGTCTCAACAGGCATGGAGATGCAAGTGCTAAATGGATGCAAGATGTTTGGCTAAAAGATGTTGATGGATGCAAA
This sequence comes from Chamaecyparis obtusa, assembly GCA_027943335.1. Classification (NCBI taxonomy): domain Eukaryota; kingdom Viridiplantae; phylum Streptophyta; class Pinopsida; order Cupressales; family Cupressaceae; genus Chamaecyparis; species Chamaecyparis obtusa. Next base: position 1,196,824 of record BSBK01000226.1, on the reverse strand, counting down.
GTTGATGAACTTCTAAAGATGATGACTTTCTAGGATGCAATGCAAGGATGGATCAAGATGGCGATGATGGAAGCTGGATGGAACTGATATGGATCAAGATGGTGGAGGAAAGATAGGTTGCCGATGGAAAGCTGGTGAAAGATTACTGAGTGGTCAACAAATGAGCTGCTATTTTTCCCAAATGGAGGATCAGAGATATGATGGGGTCAACCTAAGATAGACTGATGATCTTCGGTCAACAAGTTTCTTATCAATGCACTCCAATCTCTTGCTCGAGATGATGGCTATGCAAGGACAAGGTTTGATTTCTTTATGACAACACGTTGTGCCAAAAAAGAGGATGATGGTCTCTGATCTTGGATATAGGATAGGAACAACTCAAAAGGTAGAACACTAAGTGTTGGTGGATCTCTAGATTTGGAACAAAAGATGATGGATCTGCTGAAAAGATATGGAAAGCTGATGGGGGGATGCTGGTGGAAAAGGTATTGAAGGGTGAAGGGACAATGCTCTTGAAGGATGATGTAAGTGCAAATGACAAGGACTGATTTTAGAATGCTGGTAGGAAGATGAATGCAAATGCAACTTTATGATGTTCTTGAGATGCAACTAGAGTTTTGATGCTGATGCAAAGGGTGAAACTAGGATGAAACTAAGATGCAAGGTTGTTTGAGACAAGATTTCAAGATCTTGAAGATGGAACAAGACATGAACAAGGAATTGGCTAATCTTCTGGCTCAAGGTTGACAAAGTGATGGTTAACTCAAAAACGGAAGGCGAACTGTTCGATGCAAGCGTTATGGGCAATGTTCTCAAATCTGGCTTGGGACTTCTCCTCTGCTTGGGTTGCTTGGATAGTGGATTGATAGGTCTTGAGTTTCTTCTTGGTAACTTTTCGCTCTTGATAGGCTTGGGATTTGGGCAACTTTGCTTTAGGATGTTTGCTCTTGCTGGGCATCACTTTGGAAAAGAGGCTTCTGATTTTGAGGCAAAGGTTTCCAATGGCAAAAGTTAAAGTCAAAGCAATCTCCACAAGGGACAAAGCAACCCTGCGGGATACAAACAAAGGCAACTGACTCCGACAAAGCTTTGAAAGTGTATGTTTCAACAAGTGTTTTCACGGAGTCTTTGACTGTCAAGCACTTCAAACAGATCTACCTAAGGAAGGTGAGTATCAAAATCGCTTGCCCACAGCTTGGTATCCCCTAGAAGGGAATACAAATGGTGAGTAATCTTGAGGCGACCCGGTAAACCCCTTGGAATCGGTCCTTGCACAAGGATTTTGATACTTTCGGATGTAGATAGGGTAGCCTCTATTTTATCAGGTTGCTAATGATTCTGTGGTGTCTCCATACCCAGTTATGCTGATCATCCGTGACTCACTTAAGAGCCTTGCCAATTATGCTGGGGGAGAGGAATGTTTACCATCCCCAGACACGTGTTTGGCACGAACGCCCGGCGATTAGGAGATGTAAGTGATTCTTTTGGTATTCACTTATTTGTATACCGGCCGGGGGGGATACCGGTTTGAGGTCGTTCTCCGAGGAGGAAGCGCTTCTCCTTGGACAGGCCTCGCTAAAAGTAGAACAAGTGAACTTGTTCGAGTCCAAGTGTTCTACGTTGCTTAAGTTTAACAGGATTTTGCAAAAAGTAAAACTCCTAAATGCACATCAAGCAGTTGTTCATTTTTCCAAATTTGATTAAGTGTGTTTGAACCTTTGAAATTGAAGACACAAGTGTTTAAGATTTTGACTTTTTCTTTCTCCAAAAAGTAAATCGAGCGTTTGCAAGTTTTTTGACTTGGGCATTCAAGATTGAGTGTGCGTGTTGATTAAGAACTTTTAAAAAAGCTTTGTTTTGATCTTTAAGGCATTCAAGATTGTGTTTTCTTTTCAAATGGAAAGTGATGCTTTAGGACCTAAGTTCTTCCTTTTAGCTTCATTCAAGATTTTGTTTTGACTCGTTTGAATGCAGATTTGATGTTCTTTTTATGCCCAAAAAGATATGATCATTCCTACTTTGCATGAATGCATTGTTAAAAAATCCTTGATGTTGCAAGGATGCAAATGCCTTGATTAATTTTTTTGTTTTGTTTGTTAGAACAAATTTTGCAAATTTTAGTCCTTAATGCATTCAAGAATGATTTCGGGGTTCATTTTAAGCACTAAAATAAGGTGTGTCTGATTTTGCTTCCTTATGGATTTTATTATTATTTTTGGAAAAAAAAAAAATGGCCATGACCTCCTTGCTAGAAGAAGAAGAAGAAGGAGACGGAATAGAAGAAGAATATAGACAAGAAGAGGAAGAAGAACATAGACAAGAAGAAGAAGAAGGGATCGAAGTGCTCCGTCCGCCTATAAGCTTGAAAAATCTGAAAATGGTCTAAAACCCATCAGAATGTTTGCAAAGAACCCGTGAAGTGGGTCCCACCGGGCGTGCCAGAATGTAGACTATGATTTTGAACCTGTTACCTGTCTTGAAAGGCTGAAACATTCAAACATTAGACTAATCTAACATATTCATGAACTAAAAAAATAGCATAAGACATGAAAACAAAACCAAAGCCACCTCAAGATTGTTGCTAAAAAAACAAGTGCTATAGAGCAAATGTTTGATTCGCTTCAATTAGAGGGATGTGGGTGTGCTCTCTAAGCACTTGGAGCATATTTTAATGCATACTAAGATTGATTTTAGACCAAATATAGGTGTGATATGATGCTATATGCTATGCAAAACAATAAAAGAAACTATGTTAATCCATTATTGCTAAGCTATGATGTTCTTTAAGAAAGCTTGAAGATGATAAAAAGAAACTAACAATTAGTATTGCTTATGCTAAGTCTAGAGCTAAATGGACATGATAACAATGCATAAAATGAAAGGTGAATGGGTATTTTGCTCTTGGAAATGAGGACTATTTATAGACTTTTGGGAGGATGAATGAGTGGCTAGGATCAAAATCCTTAAGAGAGGCCAAGATTCATTCAAAGGGGAGCACATGGATTGTGCTAGTTCAAGGCCACCTCCTTGTGACAAGTGTCACAAGGGCATTGGGTTGAAAGATGGGAGGAATGTGCACAATTTGGAAAATGTGCCTAAGGTCAAAGGGTGTAAGAAAGGGGTGAGGGGCTTCTTAAATGCATCATAAATGCATGTAAGAGGGATAAGGAGGCTTTAAATGCACTTAATGCATGTAAGAGAAGCCTCTAGAATTTTGTTGACTTTGGGTCAAGCTTAGGAGTTGGCTAACCTTGTTTAGGGAATGTGACAAGGTTAGGGGGAGGATTAGGATTAGGATTAGGGGATTTTAGGATTAGGATGGGTGAAGAGGTTGGGTTGAGAAGATTCTAGAAGAGTCTAGAATTCTCTTTGGTTTTATGGAATAAAAGTTTATTCATTCCAAAAGCTTAAGTTTTGGGAATATTTATTGAAATATTTTCAATAAATATGAAAATTAAATATTTAATCTTAATTAAATATTTTGAGTTGAGATTAGGGTTAGAAAAGGTGGGATTAGCCTTTTAATCGAAATTAAGAAGGGATTAGAAGATTTTGGAAGAGGTTAGTGGTTTTAGGAAAAAAGGCTAACTTTTGGTCAAAAAATAAATTAATTATTTTTTGGGGGATTTTTGGTCAATTTATTAATTAAAATAATTAATAAATAGGGGATTAATGTTTAAATAAGATTTAAACATTTTTGGGAGGGATTTCTTAATTAAATATTTTTAATTAAGATAAAGGGATTTAATGACATAAAAATAAATTAATTAATTAAATAATTAATTAATTAATAAATGATGATGTCATCAGGGATTTTTCAGAAAATAAAAATAATTTATTTTCTAAAGGATTTTTAGGTGTCTACAATTCCAAATCATTGATCCACTGGAAAACATGAAGAAAGAATACAACAATATCTAGTTTTCATGGTGCAACAATTAGGCCTTTAAAAATAGGGTGTATTATAGGCTAGATAGGATTTATTTCAATAAGATGTGGTTTGGGTTAAAGAAGCAACCAGGACAAAACCCTATAGAAATTAATCCATCCAGCCTCTCTGATCATTCCCCTTATCCATGTGTGTATCCTTCTCAAAGACTTCTCAAATCAGAACCCCAGATTTAAGAGGAATTCCACTTCCAAGATTAACACACCCCTTTTGAATGATGGAGACTCTCTTCATGCCATTAGGATTGCTACTGCCCTCTCTAAGTTTTGCAACTCTAACCTTTCTGCTAGAGAGAAAGGGACTTCTTTAGTTCAAACTTGGAAAAATCTATTTCAAATCATAGGGACTAAGGGAGCCATTAATAGAAATAAAGAGGAGAACTTCTATTATACCAAACTTAATTAGATTGAAACTCAATTGGAAGCTAAAGGTAAGGATCAAGACTTGGAACATTCTTTCATAGACACTAAAGCCAAACTCAAGAAAATTCAGAATTATAAAATCCAAGGTCAAAAAGTTAGAGCCAAAGCTAGATGGATTAAAGAAGGAGACAAAGGATCCAAATTTTTTTTAGTTTGATCAGAGCAAAACACTCTAGGGAAGAAATTTGAGGCATCCAAATAGAAGGAGGAATAACTAAGGATAACCAAAAAACCTTGTGTGCCTTTACAGAATTCTACAAGAAGCTATTTTCCTCTGAACATAAAGAAGAAAATATAGATGCTATGAATAGATGCATCAAACTAATTCCTTTCAAGGTTTCTCAAGAGAAAGCCAGGGCTCTTGAACAAAAAGTCAAAATTGAGGAGATTGATGAAGCCATAGTGGCTTTGGCCAATGATAAATCCCCTAGAATTGATGGTTTGCCGAATGAATTCTACAAGAAAAATAAAGAATGGATCTGTAGTGAATTGTTGGAAGTGTATGAAGAAGCATTTGAAGTTGGAACTCTAGGTGAAAGTATTAATAAAGGGCTAATAAAACTCCTTCCTAAAGATGGAGACAAGTCTCAAATTAAAAATTGGAGACCAATAACTCTATTAAATATTTTATACAAAATGATTGCTAAAATTATGGCTAGAAGAATTAGTGATATCCTTAAAGAGGTCGTGTCAGTCACTCAAATTGGTTTCATAAAAGGTAGATATATTCTAGACTATCTTATCACTAATTGGGAAGCTATGAACTAGGCAAAAATAGATAACCAGAATGTAGCCATGGTTTTATTAGACTTTGAAAAAGCATATGACATAATTGAGTGGCCCTTCATGCTTCAAATGTTGGAAGCATTTGGATTTCCTAAGTTCTTTTGTAGATGGGTTAGTATTTTTTTCAAAGACTCATCAACAATGATTGATGTTAATATTAGAGTGCCCTGCAGAAATATGACCTATGGTCAGGGAAAGCTTTGGCGGGTGGGATTTTTTCTCATCATGATTTGATGTCTAGTAATGAACACTTCATGGCATACGACAATTTCAAATGGGCTATGGAATAGCACAATTTTTAGACTGTTTGGGCTAACTTGCAAATTGTAAGCCCTGTGTTAGGTTTGGAGCTTTCGAAAAACATCAAGCATCTTGCGCATGCAGTCTTGGACCTCCTTGTTTCTCCATTGCCTTTGGTTCATCCTCCACCATGTATTGCAGCCTCTACAAGGGTTCCAGACCTCAATGTTCCTCTGTTGTCGGCCCTGTCATCAAATGACCCTCTGACGGCTGTGGCTCCTAACGATGGCTGGGAATTTATCAAACCTTCATTTCCTCCTCAAGGATGGGAACTAGAGTGGTTCCATGTGTGGTGCCCCTCTTCTGCCAGTCCCATGGATATTTGTGAATAGGTGCTTTTGGTTTAGATGGTTTAAATTTTTGTTCTTGTGGCTTCATCCCCTCGATCCCCACATATATGGGGTGTTTGTAGTAAATAGAAATTTTTCATGATGTAGCTGATTGGATGTAAAAATAAAGTGATTAGATGTAAAAATGAAGTGATTGTAAATATCATCTTTTTTGTATTTGATTATGACTCTAGGGTTTCGTCTTAATTCTTCCACGGACGAGTCCTTGAATCAGTTTATATAAATAAAATTATGGTGGCTTGTCCACTTTGGCTTAAAATAAAAAATAAAAAAATGATTGATGTTAATGGTGAACTATCTAAATGCATTCCTCTTGGGAGGTCTATTAGGCAGGGGTGTCCTCTTGCTCCAGCTCTATATTTTATAGTTGTTGATGTTTTGTCCTTCATTCTTAAGGGCTCCAAATTAGGTCCTCCAGTCAAAGGAATTCTACTTACCAATAAGGAGGACCTTCTCATTGAATAGTTTGTTGATGACACTGCCCTTTTCCTAAAAATGGAGGAAGGGAATTTTGATAATGTGATTAATAGACTCCAAGTTTTCTGCTTGGCTTCAAGAGCTAAAATTTCCCCTCATAAATATGTTATCCTGGGGTCATCAAATATTCCTCCAAGGTGGATGCAAAATAGAGAGTGGAAGTGGCTAGGGCCTTCTACCATTGTAAGATATCTAGGGATCCCTTTTGTTGTTAATCCTTCTATCAATGATATGTGGGAATGGATTTATAAAAAATTGAAGGAAAACATCTAAAATGGAAATCCCATATGTTGTCTCTAGTTGGCAGAGTGCAAATTGTATAGAAGGTGCTATCCTCTCATGCAGTATATTATGCTTCCACCTAGGTTTTGGCTAATAGTCAAATCAATAAGATGGAAAAAATTTTGAGAAAAATTTTATGGTTAGATGGACTTGGAAACATGAAAATGCATTGTGTTAATTGGGAATGGTGTTGTACTCCTAAAAAATTGGGAGGGCTTGGACTTGGAGACCTTAAAGTCAAAGGTACTGCTCTAGGAGCTAAATGGACTCTCAAGGCTCTGAAAGGAAATGAGCCTTGGAAAGTCCTTGTCAGGAATAACATTGAAAGAGCCACCATTAGAAAAGGTAAGAAATGGGGAGATATACTCCTTTAATCAATTTGGTAATGGGGGATTTTGAGATTCAAGTACTTGGGTCTAGGGCATTCAAAACTATACAGAAGGTATGGTGTCAGGTCAACCACTTATTTGCTCAAGAAATGATGTTGGTAAAAATCCTTATTATGTTGTTGTGGATAGATTTATTTGGTGGGGGTGTGTTTAAATGGAAAACCTCTTTCCTTGACTTAGTGTTTTTTCAGCAAAAAATTGGCATCAGAAAGGGATCTCATTAATTCAAGATGTACTAGTTGACAAATAGTTGGGTTCTTGGGATTATTTGAGAGATAAATTCAATATCCCTAACACTCAAAAAAAGACATACACTCTAATCTCTAAAGCTTTGGGGAGACATTTCCCTGGTAAAATGCTTAAGGCAGATCACATATTTGAATATATGAGATGGAATGATGGTAATAAAATAGAGGATTTTTCAAGCAAACAAATTTATAATCTGGTTAAAGGGGATAGTGGAATCTTAAACAGAATTAATCAAAATTGGAATATTGACTGGTCTAGCACTAGATGGAAATTCATATTTGATTTTATGTGGCATTCTAAGGTTGAACTTAAAATTACCTACTTTCGGTGGTTGCTTTTGTTGAAAAAAATTGTTGTTGGTTCATTTTTGTCTCAATGTGGTCAACAGAATGTTTTTTGTTCTTTGTGTAACTACCCTGAAACGTTTGAGCATCTTTTTTTTAGTGTTTTTTTGCTAAGAGGTTGTGGTCTAGTTTTCTTGGTTAATCTGTAGTGTGGAATTGTCCAAATTCTTTCTCATGGCCTAAAATTATCATTGGTTTTGTGGATGCTTTTGATTTCAAGTTGAATTCTTTTTGGTTTACCTTAACCGCTGAGATGCTATGGACCATTTGGAAGCTAGAAATGAGGAGATCTTTCAAAATAGGAAGTGGGACCTTACTGAGTTTTTCATTAAACTCACACATTTTAACATTGTCTCACAGGTTTCAGAAAGGATAGAGATACCAAAAGAAAGGTTCTTGGCTTTGATGAGGGAAGGTGTGATGATTGTCTACAAGCAGGACATTCATTCTGCTTCTTTTGTAGACTCTCCTCAAGACACATCTAGTAGGAGAATAATAGCTACCAACCAGGAAGAAATTGTAAGGAGGAATCAACAAGAGGATAATAGAAATGATGATCTAGAGGAAGTGGCCCACAGTAAGTGGGAAGCTAAACCAAAAAATGATAACTGGAACTCTTGGGAGAAAAGGAACAACAACAGTGAATGGGAAAGCAACACTCATAGAGACAGCAACATCTAGTTGGTCCCCGCACTCCCCTTCAGACTACCCTGCTACTGGTTGGGACTCTATTGACATGGTTGAATAGGTTTTGTGTAAAATGGGAACTTTTTGTCGTTTGATGTTTTGGCTATGTTTGATGCCAAATTTTGTATTGTATGGATAATCTGTGATTTTGGCATCATGAACACTACCAAATTAATTTGTATGTGAATCAAATATGGGCATGGTTCTGTATATCAAACTTTTTGTAAATTGCCCTGTATGTGGGTTTTGATTGTATAGCTTTCAGGGATTTTGTGGTTTTCATTCTTAAAATCAAATGTAACAATCAATATCGATATTATACATGTATATGACAATGATTCTGGGGTTTCTTCCTGATTCTTCCATGGGTGAGTCTTTGAATCAATTTATTATTAATATAATTATGGTGGCTAGTCCACTTTGGCTTTAAAAAAAATAATGGATGGGATGCAGCATAGCCAAAAAAGGAAATGTCTTTTTTATTTTCATGTTTTGAACCACGAACTATTTACTCCATTTTAAGCCATGCTATTATATGGCTCATTGTATATATCATTGATAGAAGTTACTGGTAGGAACAAAAACTTATAGTTGCCGATTTTGATAATTATGTAAATTTTAGTTGATACTCTATGGCAATATTAAAAAAAAATTTAAACAAAAGATAAGAGACCACTTAAATAATTATAGTTAAATATTAAATATATTATTATAATAAATTTATTTATTTATTTGGAAAATTCTTACCATGTGGTAGCACCCTTTCCATTAAAGTAAAAATATACACAATAAACTCATATATTACAAGCAATCCAACCAAAGTTGTAAAAATTTTCACCTTGCAAAATCCAATTTTCAATAGTTGTTTATACTTTTTTAGGGTTCTTGCAAGTGTTTTTGTGGCCTTTAGGGTGGAGGGTTTACAGTTATGTGTTAAATTTTGTCTAAATGTTAAATTAACACTAAGTCATTATAATTTGTCATTACCTTTTTTTTAACTTAAGGATGGGTATTTTATCATTGTAAAAGGGGTCATCTGTTTTAAATCCTAAGACTTTAAAGTCATTAAGTGTTGACCCTTTTAATATTTCCACGCCCTAAGTTTTATTTCCATAGGTCCATGCTTGTGGTCCCTACTTTATTTTTTGCTAGGATATATGTTTAACCTTCTTGTTAGCTATGACCCTTTATGTCTTTCAGTGGGTCGTGATGTGTCGTTCTATGATTTGTCTCATGATAACATGATAGTCTAGTTTGTGGTATCCACAAAATGATGGGAGTGTGCCATCTGCCCTTTGTTGATTGGTCAGTGGTGTTTGTTTAAGCCTTTGGCTATGTTTGGCATCCCACTAGGCTAAATGTCAGTTTAGTAATGTATTCATCATTCATCACATGGTTTATTTCTATAATGATGTTTTAATCTATTAGACAAAGTGCTCAGATGTTATCTTATGTTATCATTGCTCAAAGGACAAAGTTGTGCAGAGATCTATGACTCTTGTGATATCGTTATCAAAAGTGCTCAAAGTTTACTCAACATGCGATCGCGAGATGGTTTCATGTGTCTCAGGCCAACGAGTGACTAAGAGGTGTGACCAAATGGATGACAACTAGCAGTAATTGGTTGGTTTTGTTTGACGATAAGGATTTCCATATTCAAGTTGTTGATTGTATCAAAGTTAAAGCGCTTTCAACTCAAACGCTATTTTTTTAGTACAAGGGAAAATTCAATGATGTTTTTTTATTATTAATGAAAAGGTGATCAATAGTTACCCGTCTCTTGTGATTTTTTTTGGTTAAGTTGGTGCATATATCAATGTTTTGTGTGATCCCATGAGCAAAAGTGCTCAAATTTTATTTTGTTCAAGATCACGAGATTATGCTACATAGACTGAGTCGATGGAGTTGAAAGGATGGTGTGTTGACCTTCTTTCTCTTGTGATGTGATGCCTTCTTATTGGATGAGTTTTGGGCCCTCTTGATTACATGGTAGTAAAATTTAGATTGACTAATCAAAACCATTGATATTTCTAGTATGAAGGGATTTGAACTCCAAAAATAAAGGTTTTCAAGTCATTTGTTCATTCATATGAATTATTGGTAGATAAGACAAAATGGAAGTAGTTGTAGATGGTAATTAAAAGGCCCTTTTGATCCTTTCTTTTATTTCTTTTACATTTACTTAAGATTATAAGGTGCTTTGGAGCTACTAAAGTGATCGAAGGAGGTGTTGTGCAAAATTCAGTACTATTCTATGTGTAAAAGTCATAAGTAGGGTTTCAAACCTCTTGTTCTATTAAAGAATTATGTGGTTGCATTGCTATTAATTGTGGGGAAAGGGTTGCATTTGAATGATTAAAGGTATTGGGGTAGTGAATTCTTGAGAATTACATAGGGTTTCATGAAGAATCCTTGATTTTATTTAAGAAGCCCTAGTTTTTCTGTATCTAAATTATCATTGCATAGATCCTTAGTTTTAAAAATGCCTCCATCAAGACAACACTTAGGCCATAGGGATTACTTGAGGAGGAACTTGTTTTATGATTTCTTGGACCAGTTAAAGCCCTCAAATAATGATAAATATGATGGGTTTCAACTGATAAAAGGATGGAAAATTGGTGTGGTTTTGTATGATCAAGTCGCATACATTTTTTATGTCACTTTGCCTATGAATGGGTTGGAATTATTTAGAATGTGGTATGGGTAGTCAAACCTAGAAAACCCAGAGTCCAACGCATGGCAATTTAATCTAGGGAAGTTGGTAGTTCCAAATATGTTCATGGATGCAAAATTAATTTTATCAGTAGCAAAGAGATATGATTCATTTTCAAAAGTAGTAAGGGATAATCATGGAGAGCCTATTTTGAGAATACGCAGTGAAGATTTCCAAGAAGTGTTTGGCACTTATGAGATAGCAGGATTCTTAGAACCTATAGACTTAGAGGCATTTACAATTCAATATGCAAAGATGAAAGAATTTTTTAGAGGGCATCCATTGCTAGCTCATCTTGGAAAGGTCAGAACTACCAACTATTATATTGGGCCAAGTACTAGGGATCCTTTTCTAATCGAAGCTTTTTCTCTATATTTGAGGGACACTTTCTACTCGCTATGTTAGTTGTTTGGTAGGCATGCAAGTTCTATAATATCTATTGAATATATGTATATGGCCATCCAAATACAACATCCCAATTTCACAATGATCTATGATTATGTGTCATATATAATGGATAAGATTCATGAAGGATTAATTAAATTGAAGAAAGGATAAGTAAACCATTTATATTGGTATTCCTTGCTAATGCACATGTTTCTTGGTAATAATGTTGACTACTTTGCACAAGTATATGACCCTTACAAGAGATGTAGATGGTGAGCCTATTCCAGTGCAAACATGGAGCACAGTGTTATCAAAGGATAGAGAAGCTACCAATTACCTACTATTTGATAATTTCTTTGCATCAAAACTTAGGGCAAGGTTAATTGTGAATCTGCCAAGGCTACCAAAATAGTTACTTGATTTTTTGAGCCCTAAAGAAAGAGTGCTAGAGCTTGGTGTTGATCACAATTGGGGAAACATTATTCCTTACAATGTCAGCATTGTCATCACATTACATGGCTATGGTGGTAGTCCATTTTTGTTTCCCTATTGTGTGAATCTACGATTAGGATTTGTAGAGATTATGAGGCAAATTGTCTGGATTCAAGAGAAAGAGATAATATAAAGAAACAAGGAGACCATTTTCCCTAAAGTCATAGTATTGACATTCTTTGTTGTTGGTAAAGGGGATGGGTCCATTTCCATAGGATTCTGTAACTTTATGCTATGGGGGTTAATTTTTCTAGACATAGTGACCTAGAGAACTTTTATAATTTGTTAAGGAAAAAAATTAAAATGACATCAATGTCTCACAAGTTTAATTACCCAGACTATTGTATCATGAATATTTATGATGAGAGATAGTAGGATGAGAATGAGAAGAAGTGGTTGGCATATAAGATTTTTTGGGAAGATGTAAAGAATATTGAGAAAACATATGCTCCCCTGCATACTATTACTCCTTTCTATAGGAAAATAGATATTATATTTGGATACTTTCATGATTGTGTCACAACCTTGAACCAAAAGCTACATAGGTTAAAATCAAGTGATAGTGTTGTTACATTAAAAAATATTGTGCATACACTATTGGTTTATTTAGGGCCAAGTGTAATGCTTTCTCATGAAGCATCTAAGGCTCCACCTTAGGGTGAAATAAAATAAGAAGATACACATCTTGAATATCCTCCATTAAACATCAAGGTGTAGCAAAGGGTAACGGGTGATCCTGCCACTAGTGATAGTGATGATGAGAAGATTAGGAAAGGAAATAAAATAATGACATACAAAATAAGGTCTTCTACACCATCTCCTCCTAGGAAATTGAAGAGTATTCACATTTTAGATCCAGAGCACAGACTTAGGAGAGAGGTCACTCCACCTTCTTCACCTCCATTATCCCCAAAATCCAACACAAAGAGTGATAAATCTTAGCCAATTTTTATTGAGGGTGAGGATGATGAATCCAATCACTCTAAGAGTGAAAATTATATCTTGATTCCTGAACATGACTTGCAAGTTGGGATACCAACCCCACCTATGGCCCCTCTCCCTAATTTCACTTCTATGGAGATATAAGGAAGAGTCTAGATGGATATAAGGAAGGAAGCATGTACTACTTTCCTTGAGGATGAAATTTTTGTTAAGACTACTCCATTCCAACAATTGTTATGCAAGATGAATTTCAAAGAATACCACAAGAGATGTGAAGAAAGAAATCATCAAATGCCTGAGAGATCTAAGGAAGAGAATGAACATGAAGTTGAGTTGGAGATACAAAATAAATTTAAGGTAATTACTCCAGAGGAGGGGGAAAGAAGGTTACTATTACCCTAATTTTCATGTGCATGCAATTTGGAAAATATCTATCCCCAGGTCCCAGTTTTATCCTGCCAAGCATCCCTAAAATTTTCATGAATTTGTGCCTTGTCTTCTGGCCTCTGCAATTATTTCAAGTCTCTGGTCTACAAGTTAAAAATTCATAAAAGGTAGTTTTTATGGCCGAAAAAACCCTAAGAGACACTAGACCATGTTTTGTTTGGTCATTACTTTATCGGCCACTTAAAGCTCCCAATACCCACGTGCACTTTATTTTCCTTCGGTCGCTAGTTCTCTAGGTCTTCCAGTGGTTATCTTTTCCTTTCAGCGATTCAGTGACTACAGCATTCCTCTTAGTCACGTATTATTTGGTGGTTACCTTTTCCCAACTAGCGACTCAATGAAATGGTTAACTTCTCTTCAGTCGCATAGTCACTAAGTGTTTGGCAGTCTCAACTTGCGGGGGTCCCAATTCTTCAAGATCTGACAGTTGTTGTGAGTTCATGATGCTTTGTGTCAGAGCATGCGATCATGTACCCACCATTGATCTTACTTTATCTCCAGGCCTTGTCAGGTGGGTCTGCATTGTCAGATGGGCTAATGTGTGAAGCATTTGATTGGTTGATGCGTGTTGATGAGGACTTCCAGGTGGACCGACTTGTCAGTGTGATCATGACTTAATGAGAATCTATGGTGGGTGTATGATCTGAAGGAATATTCAGGGGGTATGAGATCTTACGCCTACCATTGGATTAGAATCTTGTCTTAAGTGGGTCCGATGTCAGGGAAGAGCTGAGGTGTTTGCTGATGAGATGAATGGAGTGAATGAGGGTTTGACGTGTGGCAATTTTGGGCCCAGGGTTAGTAAAGCTTTCTATGAATCAGTGACTAAGGGTTTCTCATGTTCACTTAATGTAACCTGGGGTTATTAAAAGCTTTAGCTATTCAGCGACTGCAATATTCGCTAAATTGCTTAACCCAACTAGAGTTAAGAAAAGTATTTCATGACTTAGAATTCTTCAGTCGCACAGTCACCAAGTAACTTAAAAGAGAAAAGGTCAAAGTGGATCCAAATATGTTAACGTGCTCAATGCTCATTGGTCGAGACTTCCTGATGTGGACTCAAACTTTTCAAAAGGTTTCACGACTATTTCAAGGTTAATCTGAGCTGTTCGTTTGCCAAGAGATAAAGGATATCGATGGTCACATTTTAAAATGACCGGCTAGCCATTAGTTTTCAAATTCAAATGGTTCTAAGAGGTTTTTTGCCAGTATTTGATTTGCAGGCTGCAAGCGGCAAGGTAGTTCAAAGAATTTATGTCTCCAGGACATTTGTAGTTAAAGGAGGATGATGAAGAGGTCTTGGTGGCCACCATGGATCATTTCTTGTCTCAAAAAGGTACCAATTATGCATTCATGGAAAGACTTTTGCAGAAAGGTAGATGAGTTCAGGTTGCTTGTCTATAGGTTGATGTGGTACATCGATGGGCACGCAAACTTGAGGTTTGATTGGCCATAATTTTGCAAAAAAAAAACAACAATTATGATCAGACTTGATTGAGCTAGGGTTTGGTTATTGTATTGTAAAACTATGTAACCCTAGTTAGGTTTTTTTTTCTTTGGACTCCTGCCTACGTGCAATTGAGTATGTATATATTGTATTTTTGGAGCTTTTGAGCTCAGAGTTCACATTTTGTAGAGAAGAAAGTCTCTTTCTTGGAAAGCTATCTGTGCCATTTCTTCCTTCCCTCTGGTTTTTCACATTCTGTAATCTTTCATTAATAATTCAAATATTGCAGAGGTACTTTGTGATGATTCTTCATGTCCCTATGCTTCCTTATTTGAATTACCTCTTATTGAATTGAAGTATATGATTTTTCAGTGATATCTTAGGGTTCCTGATCCCTCTTATTTTTTGCAATTGTGTGTGTTATTATGTTTGATCTAATTTAGATGTTTTTGTGGGTATACTTCAGCCCCCTAACAGTCTTGTCTCATTCCTACATCGAGTTGCAGAAGTGAATGTTTGTTTGCAGGTCATTGGTTGTGTCTTATGTTCAGGCCCTCCTATGAAATACTTATGCAAGCCTATTGAGTAAGTTGTGACCTACTAGACCTAAGTCTTTCATTGATTCCATTCCTCTATATTGAGATCCAAACCCTAAGTTTGGTGTATCACCTAGTAGGTAGTTTGCTTTCAGTCATTTCCCTTTTCAAGTATTCCTTCTATCCCTTTCCCTCAAAATTTTTACTTTTCATGTCAAGAAGCAAATTAGGGTGATTATCCAAGAGGAACCAGCCTAGAACCTAGAGGTCTCATCTTAGTTAGCATAGGTCCCACAACCTGGAGATGATTCTCATGTTATACTAGGTTATCAAGACTATGAGAGCTTGAAACAAGGGTGCAAACTTAGTGTATAACAATTCTGGCACACCTGGTGGAACTACAACAGAAATTCATTGTTTGAAGATTATGTTATCTCTGATATACCTATACAATAATACAGACTTGGAGAAGTTGTTTCATCAAGTATATCTGGTGACCACTGATTTCAAAGATCCAGGCTAACCTTGTTTAAGGTTTATGAGAAAGATTGAGACTAGGAGCTTAAAGCCTACTCAATTTTCAGAGTTTCCCTCGAAAAGAAGTCACAAAGGTAGGTCAACTCAAAGAACATCCCCTGCAAGGAGAGTTCAATCAACACCTCCTGATACCTCAGAAGGGAGACCTTTTCCCTTTCATCTTAGAAGAAGAGGAAGATCTCTAACTAGAGATCTAGAAGAGGATTCAAATCTAGCAGCAAATACAGCTCATATAGTTGTCAATCTTCAAATCACAACTCCTACAATGGCTAGACCATTTTCCTTTGCACCTTTAAATCAAGGGAGTCCGTTAGCTTTTTCCCAACATCATGATGTGCCCTTTGTGGCACTTAAGAGCATACCTAATTTCATAGGAGAAGGGTAGACAAATTCTAGAGATGTGACCACCATCTGTAGCATACACAACATAACTCAAGAGGATGTGGCCAAAAAATTATTAGCAACCTCTCTAAAAGGTAAGGCTCTTGAATGGTTTAGAACTCTAACTATCAGTTCTATTACTTCATGGGATGAATTAGGGGATGCATTAAGTAAGCATTTTGAGGATAAATCAGATAATTGTCTCTTGTTGAATAGTTAACAACCATTAAGAGAGACCCTCAAGAGAAAATGACATATTACAATAGTACATTCCTCAAAACATGGAATAGAATTCCAGTATCAGTCAGACCATTAGCTAACCATGTTTTCCTATACTACTTACAAAGTCTAAATGGTCAAATTTCTGTCATGATCTAGTCTATGGGTGGTACTTCTTTACCCCAAGCCTTTGACATAGCTGTCAGGGCTGAGAATTGTTTAATCCAAGTAGGCATGATTGCTAGAAGGCCACCAATGCCCATTTTTCCTAACCTTCAACCCATTGTACCTACACAAGTACCCCCATTTACCCCTATTCCCACCATATTAGCACCTCGGGCTAGTACCAGTGGTCAAGAGTTGAGAACTAGCTTCTCTCAAGAGTTACAGGAGATGAAGAATAGCCAACAAAGCAGTTAGCAAGAAATGACAAACTTGTTGCAGACCTTGACTAAAGAGGTCACAAATCTAAAGAAGCAAGGTCAAGGAATTAGACCACCATTTCAGTCACAAGGCCAAGGTCCTAATCAATCATATCAAAATCAAGGATAGCCTCATCAACAAGGTAGGCCACCATACCAAGGAGGGTATCAAGGGCAAAGACAAAGTTTTAACCAAAGACCATTCCAACCATATAACCTTGCACCTCTAAATTCTACAAATCCGGTGAGGGATATGGTTCCTAGTCAAAATAATATGGCTATGGATAATGAATGGTGTTTTCCTTGCAATCAGCCTCACAATTAGACCACATGTTCAAATGGATGGATGAACCAAGCTCTAATGGTTCAAAATGCCTCCCAAGCTCAATCAAAGGCTTCATCCAGTGGGTCAGTGCCTCAACAAGAATCACAAGAGAATGAGACTGGTCTCTTTAATTGGGAGCAACCAAACTTCAATGGAGTCAATGATGAGGTTTCTTTTGTTGCCTATAAAAGAGAAAAAAGAAGAGCTCAAGACATGGAAAGAGAAGATTCTAATGCCAAAGCCACCACATCTACAGAGCCACTGCAACAAGTCAATCCCATCACACCTAAGGAGGCTCCTACTATTACAAACAAGGAGAGCCAGACTCTCAAGGAAGTGGAGCCTATCATAATAAAGACACAACAAAGGGTACACACTGCGACACCTTTCAATATTGTAGACAACATGAAGAAGGTTAATGTCACCATGTCTATGTGGGACTCTCTGGCTCTTCCAGGACAACCTAAAATTTTCAAGAAGGCCATGACAGAAGTGACAACTCCTCAACCTACAAAAGAAGCTGCAAAGCCAGTGTTGGTTAACACTGATCAAGAAAAGGAAGCTCCAAGTAGCAACTCCAAGGCCAATGCCACACAAGGTAGGAATTCAAAGCCACCTCCCTTTTATGTATCTTTAATCATTGTAAAATCTTTAGTACATAATTGTATGGTAGATAGTGGAGCTACTAGCACTGTAATGCCCAAGAAAGTGGCTGATCAATTAGGACTAAAATATGAGCCCTTCCAAAAGAAGGTTACACAACTTGATGGATCCTAAGTCAATACTATAGGTGTGGCCAAGGATACCAGTCTAATCCTACATGCTAGTCCTAATTTTTCCATCCTCCTTGATATATACATCATAGATCTCCCTGTATTATTTGCTATATGTCTTTCAAGGGAGTTTATAGCCAAGATAGGAGGCTACCTATCTTCTGATTGGTCTCACATGTTATTTCATACAAGGTATGGGACCAAGGTCACCATTAAGTTAGAACCATTAATAGCACACCATATAGAGCCATATGTGTCCAATACCATGAATGTAAATTGCCCTATATTTGATGACAGTGACTTCCAAACCACTAGTGAAGCAAGCACAAAGATAGGAAGTATCCCTGATATTTTACTAGATGAAATAACTTCAGAGGCCCAAGAAAGCCTTGTTTGGGACTTTGGTTTGGGAAGTTATTTGATACAAGAAAGTGGATCCATAGAACCAAGCCTTCTCAAAGAGGACATTGATTCAGAAGATCAAAATAATCAGGTTTGGGAATTATTTTTTGATGGAGTTAGAATTAGACATGGTTCTAGTGGTGGTGCTATGTTAGTGTCCCCAAAAGGAGAAAGGTATTATACTGCCTTTAGATTTAGTTTCTCCTGCACTAGCAACACTGCAGAATATGAAAGTCTAGTCAATGGACTAGAATGGGCTAGAAAAAGAGGGCTTAAAGCCTTAAAAGTTTATGGTGATAGTGAGTTAGTTGTTAGCCAAGTAAGAGGGATAAGTGCAACTAAAAATGATGTCATGAAAGCATACAAACATTGAGTTTGGGATGCAATTGAAGATTTTTGTGCTTTCAACATTATTGCTATCCCTAGGAAGCTAAACCAAAATGCAGATAGGTTAGCTATTGTTGGATCTCAGTATGATATTCCAAATAGAATTTCAAAAGAAATAGATCAATAGCATAT
Source organism: Chamaecyparis obtusa (assembly GCA_027943335.1). Taxonomy (NCBI): domain Eukaryota; kingdom Viridiplantae; phylum Streptophyta; class Pinopsida; order Cupressales; family Cupressaceae; genus Chamaecyparis; species Chamaecyparis obtusa. Next base: position 1,178,047 of record BSBK01000226.1, on the reverse strand, counting down.
CAGAGTGATTGTCAGACCATCTATTCCTAATAATGATGTCAATTGGCAAGTGTTTGACAATGATGAACAAATTCTGCAATTCTTGTTTGAAGAGGATGTTTTTTCAGAGCATAATCAAGATAGGCTATCACAAAACTATGGTGATCAAGTGATACAACTCAAGTCTAATAAGATGCCTAGAGGTCTTGTTACATTAGAAAATATCTTCAACAAGGATGATGAAGTTAAGAGAAGCAGGGATAGCCTAGTAGTCCAACAAGAACATTGTGTTAAATTAGAGTTGGAACCAGGTAAGAGCTTACAATTTGGAAAAGTGAACACTGAATTGGAGAAGCAAGCTTACACTCAGTTATTCAAAGAATTCAGTGATGTTTTTGCATGGCAATATGAGGACCTCAAAGGTTTTGATCATGCCCTTTCCCAACACACTATTGAATTAGAATTGAATGCCAAACCAGTAAGGCAAAAGCAAAGGCCTGTTAATCCCAAGCTTAAGCCACTTATGCATAAAGAGGTGCTCAAATTGATAGAAAGTGGTATCATCTACCCCATTAAGCATACTAGTTGGGTTTCCAACCTTGTTCCTATCAAGAAGAAGAATGGGGAGTTGAGGTTATGTGTTGACTTCAGGGATCTTAACAAAGCCTCATTAAAGGACAACCATCCATTTCCCTCCATGGAGAAAATCTTACAATGTGTCTCTAGATTTGAGAGATTTTCATTATTGGATGGCTATTCGAGATACAATCAGATCTTAGTGAATGAAGAGGATCAATACAAGACTGCATTTACAACCAAGTGGGGAACCATGGCTTATCATAAGATGCCCTTTGGTTTGTCAAATGTAGGTGCTACATTTCAAAAGGCAATGGATATGGCCTTTAAAAGCCTCATGTACAAAATTGTACTGGTCTACTTGGATGACATAACTATCTATTCAAAGCATGCAGCAGATCACATCAAACATTTGAGGAAGATTTTTGAAAGGTGTAGAGAATTTGGGATGTCTCTTAATCCTAATAAATGTATGTTTGTTGTTCATAAAGGAAAATTGTTGGGATATGTAGTATCCAAAGAAGGAATTACAATGGATCCTGAAAGAATTGCAGCTATCCTAGAGCTACCCCTACCACATCACAAGAAAAGTCTCCAATCTTTCATAGGAAAGATTAATTTTGTTAGGAGATTCTTGCCTAACATTGCAGATTTACTCAAGCCCTTGACAGCCATGTTAAAGAAGAGTTCAGCTTTTAGTTGGACCAAAGAAGGGAAAGTCAATTTCCAAGCTATCAAAGAGGCCTTAACAGAAGCCCCTGCTCTCCTAAACCCAAATTTTAGTAAGGATTTTATCCTTTACGTTTATGGGGGACATGATGCTATATCTACAATGTTGACCCAAGAAAATTTAGATGGATTGGAGTAGCCTATTGCTTTCTTTAGCAAAGGTTTAGAAGAGTATGAATAGAGGTACTCTTTTGTAGAGAAACATGTACTTGCTATGGTGAAGAGCCTTAAGAAATTTAGATATCTATTGACCCATAGAAAAGTACACTTAAAGGTTACTCATCCAAGTGTCAAAGAATTTTTGCTTTCCAAGGACCTAAATGAGAAAAGAGTTGGTTGGATCACCAAGGTGATGGAATTTGACATAGATATCCAAACTACCAAGTTGGTTAGAGGAAGAGGTCTTTGTGAGCATTTGGCAGAGGATGAAAGTTCAAAGAAATCAGAGCAAATAGATGCATCTCTAGTGGTGCATTCTACAGAAGAACAAGCCGAGGAAACTAGTTGGTTGCCTAATATGATCAATTACTTGAAGATAGGGCAATGTCCTACAGTCCTAGATTCAACAAAAAGGAGGTATTATAGGTTACAATCTATTCCTTTTGTGCTGATAAATGAAGTTCTTTTCAGAAAGGATCACAATGGTGTCCTTTTAAGATGCATAGGTTCAGAAAAGATAGCTGATGTCTTATTTGAGTTTCATGACAGACCTTCTGGAGGTCACTTTTCTCCTAGGACTACTACTTTTAAAATCATGAGGGCTAGATACTATTGGCCATCTATCTTTAAGGATAGTCATGATTATGTGAGGAAATGCATCAAGTGTGCCATGTTTGCAAGAAAAGAAAGGCTTGTAGTCTTGCCCCTACAGCCAGTCAGAACAGAGAAACCTTTCATGAGATGGGGTATAGACTTCATTGGCATGGTCAACCCTCCATCTAGTGTAGGCCATAAATGGATAATCACTGCAAAAGATTACTTCACCAGATGGATAGAAGCAATTGCATTAAAGGAGGCCAATGAGAATGTCATGTTGAGTTTTTATGATGATATAGTTCACAGATTTGGCATTCCAGATTCCATCATTTTAGATAATGCATTAGCATTCACAAGCCTCAAAGTCTCAGAGTGGGCAATCAAGAATGGCATCTATCTGAATACTAGCTCAAATTATTACCCTCAAGGCAATGGCTTAGCTAAATAAACAAATAAGAACTTGATTAGGATAATCAAGAAGACTCTTCAAGAAAATCAGAGAGATTGGCATACCAAGCTCAGGTCTGCAGTGTGGTTAGATAGAATCACTCCAAAAAAGATCATTGGGAACTCTCCTTATATGCTAGTGTATGGCAAGGAGGCTAAATTGTCTATTTCAACTGAATTACTAGCTCTGGACTTGGCTACTCAATATGCTCTATTTGAGGAAGGAGATCCCTTGCAAATCAGATATGCTCAGTTGATGGAGTTGGAAGAGATCAGAGACAAATCAATGAAGAACATGGAATTTCATCAGATTCAAACAAAGAAGAGCTTTGATAAAAGAGCCAGGGTTAGGAGTTTCAAATTTGGAGATGTAGTCCTCAAATGGGATGAGTTCAGATCACGGCCAGGTAGACATACAAAGTTTGATTCATTTTGGGGTGGACCATTTGTTATAATAGAGTGCAAGGGATCCAATGCTTTCCAACTATCAAATCTTGAAGGAGTTTCCTTGCCAATCTTAGTAAATGGATTCCATTTGAAGCCCTACTTTGAGGTTAATCCCTCTCTGTAAATTCTTTTAATTATGTGTTTTTTCTGCTTCCTTTCCCTATTTTCTAGCTTAGTTTCTTGCTTTCCAAGAAGTGCCTGTGCACAAGGTTGTCTTTCTAATTTTTAGTTTTGTCTCTCTGTCGAAGTTTTGTGTTCCTATAATGCCCCCATGCCTAATGGATTTCTCAAGGCCACTTGTTTCCATGTCTAGTAGGCTGACATCCAACAGAAATCACCAAAATATTACCCTAATTTTCATGTGCATGCAATTTGGCAAATATCTATCCCCAGGTCTCGGTTTTATCCTGCCAAGCATCCCTAAAATTTTCATGAATTTGTGCCTTGTCTTCTGGCCTCTACAATTATTTCAAGTCCCTGGTCTGCAAGTTAAAAATTCATAAAAGGTAGCCGTTATGGCCCAAAAAACCCTAAGAGACCCTAGACCATGTTTTGTTTGGTCATTACTTTATCAGCCACTTAAAGCTCCCAATACCCATGTGCACTTTATTTTCCTTTGGTCGCTAGTTCTCTAGGTCTTCTAGTGGTTATCTTTTCCTTTCAGAAATTCAGCGACTACAGCATTCCTCTTAGTCATGTATTATCTGGTGGTTACCTTTTCCCAACTAGAGACTCAGCAAAATGGTTAACTTCTCTTCAGTCGCGTAGTCACTAAGTGTTTGGTAGTCTCAGCTTGTGGGGGTCCCATTTCTTTGGGATCTAATGTTTGTCATGAGTTCCTGAGGCTTTGTGTCAGAGCATGCGATCATGCGCCCATTGTTGATCTTACTTTATCTCCAAGCCTTGTCAAGTGGGTCTGCATTGTCAGATGGGCTGATGTGTGAAGCATTTGATTGGTTGATGTGTGCTGATGAGGACTTCCAGGTGGACCGACTTGTCAGTGGGGTCATGACTTAATGAGAATCTATGGCGGGCATATGATCTGAAGGAATATTCAGAGGGTATGAGATCTTACGCCCACCGTTGGATTGGAATCTTGTCTTAAGTGGGTCCGATGTCAGGGAAGAATCGAGGTGTTTGCTGATGAGATGAACAGAGTGAATGAGGGTTTGACATGTGGCAATTCTGGGCCCAGGGTTAGTAAAGCTTTTTGCAAATCGGTGACTAAGGATTTCTCATGTTCTCTTAATGTAACCTGGGGTTATTAAAAGCTTCAGCTATTCAGCGACTATAGTATTCATTGAATCGCTTAACCCAACTGGAGTTAAGAAAAGTATTTCATGACTTAGAATTCTTTAGTCACACAGTCGCCAAGTAACTTAAAAGAGAAAAGGTCAAAGCGGATCCAAATATGCTGACATGCTTGATGCTCATTGGTTGAGACTTCCTAATGTGGACTCAAAATTTTCAAAGGGTTTCGCGATCGTTTCAAGGTTAATCTGAGCCGTTCATTTGCCAGGAGATAAAGGGTATCGACGGTCACATTTTAAAATGACTGGCTAGCCATTAGTTTTCAAATTCAAATGGATCTAAGAGGTTTTTTGCCAGTATTTGATTTGCAGGCCGCAAGCGACAAGGTAGTTCAAAGAATTTATGTCTCCAGGACATTTGCAGTTAAAGGAGGATGATGAAGAGGTCTGGGTGGCTGCCATGGGTCATTTCTTGTCTCAGAAGGTACCAGTTATGCATTCATGGAAAGACTTTTACAGAAAGGTAGATGAGTTCAGGTTGCTTGTCTACAAGTTGATGTGGTACAGGGATGGGCACGCAAACTTGAGGTCTGATCGGCCATAATTTTGCAAAAAAAACAACAATTATGATTAGACTGGATTGAGCTAGGGTTTGGTTATTGTATTGTAAAACTATGTAACCCTAGTTAGGTTTTTTTTTTTTTTGGACTCCTGCCTGCATGCAGTTGAGTATGTATATATTGTATTTTTGGAGCTTTTGAGCTCAGAGTTCACATTTTGTAGAGAAGAAAGTCTCTTTCTTAGAAAGCTATCCATGCCATTTCTTCCTGCCCTTTGGTTTTTCACATTCTGTAATCTTTCATTGATAATTCAGATATTGCAAAGGTACTTTGTGATGATTCTTCACGTCCCTGTGCTTCCTTATTTGAATTACCTCTTATTGAATTGAAGTATATGATTTTTCAGTGATATCTTAGGGTTCCTGATCCCTCTTATTTTCTGCAACTGTGTGTGTTATTATGTTTGATCTGATTTAGATGTTTTTGTGGGTATACTTCAGCCCCCTAACAATCTTGTCTCATTCCTACACTGAGTTACAGAAGTGAATGTTTGTTTGCAGGTCATTGGTTGTGTCTTATGTTCAGGCCCTCCTATGAAATACTTATGCAAGCCTATTCAATAAGTTGTGACCTACTAGACCTAAGCCTTTCATTGATTCCATTCCTCTATACTAAGATCCAAACCCTAATTTCAGTGTATCACCTAGTAGGTAGTTTTCTTTCAGTCATTTCCCTTTTCAAGTATTCCTTCTATCCCTTTCCCTCAAAAGTTTTACTTTTCATGTCAAGAAGCAAATTAGGGTGATTATCCAAGAGGAACCAACCTAGAACCTAGAGGTCTCATCTTAGTTAGCATAGGTCCCACAACCTGGAGATGATTCCCATGTTATACTAGGTTATCAAGACTATGAGAGCTTGAAACAAGGGTGCAAACTTAGTGTATAACAGTTACATCAATCAGGGATTTTAATTTTGCTAGAATGAAATATTGTTGATGTGCTTTTGATGTTGTAAGAAGCATGAAAATTCATGGAAATGAAGTAGAGAGGGTTGATCTTTCTATGAGGGATGCTTATTAAAATAGTGATTATGCTACACTGGCCATTTGGTCCTTTCTCCAGCTACACAAAAACTAAATATTGCAAATATTAATTCCAATGTGAGGAGAAGTGTTATAATTCAAAGGGCAGAAAATATGAAAGGAGTGGATGCTACAAAGATTTTGTTTGAGATTGCCAAGATGGCACATGATGTTACTAAGAGGGAAAAGGAGGGTAGAATAATATAGGTTGAGTTGCAGCCATTTGTTCATGGAATATGAAAAGGCATGTACAAGATGTACTAAGTTGGAGGCCCAAGTTGTCTTATTAAATCAAATAATTGAAGAATTAAAATATTTGGTCCTTGCAGGTGCAACTCTCCTTTCTTCAACCTCAACACCAATCCTCTCCAGTTCCAATATTGCAGCACCAATTGTGATAGACAAAGTCACTTCTCCATCTTCCCCTATTCTACCAATCATTGAGGAAATTTAGTGTTCATTTGATCCATCCAAGGCACAGTTAATGCAAAAGATTAAGGACTTCGAAAACCAAGTTGTTGAGATTGAAGGGAAATCAGTGTTTGAGAAGGAAATTGTACACGCTATCTTCTACCACTTAAATGAGAAAGTTGAAGAGAAATTGGTGATTATTCATTCTTGCTACTCATTATTGCTTGAAGTTGTACATAATTTTGACAGAGACGAGGAGGTTCCTAAACCATTATATGGTAAGTGGATACATAGGGCTGAATTTTTGAGGTTGATAAATCTAGGTTCCAAGCACCATAAGTAAAGGTCCCTCAAGATTCATCCCACTTTCCTTTTTGTTAAGACATTGTGAGGTTTTTTTATGCTTCTTGAGCATATAGAAGGTGGGATGAGAGAACTGATGAACAATTTCAATGGACTAAAAGAGACTCTCATGTCTAGCATCATGGATCAAGATAGAAGAGAAAACTCTCTATAGGCATGGAAGGAAGAAGCTAAGGCCAATACGAAGGCCAAGGTTAATGATATTTATGATTCAAATTAAACCTTAGGATTTGGCCAAATGATTTATGAAATATTTTAGGGCAGAAACATTTAAAACTAAACTAGATTGTAAAAATTATATAAAATAAATTTTGGTTCATGCAATCTATTGCTCTCACAACCTAGGATACTCTTAGATCACTAGTTCAATCTTGACACATGTAGAAATGAACCAAAAAATATTTATTTTAAATTAAAAGTTTATATATATTTCCCCTTCCAACTAATCATTATGAGCTAACTTAACACATTTATGTGACATGTCGTTATATCATGGTATTTAAATACATTCAATTTTCCATTAATTTATATGTAATTTCAAAAAGGTAAAATCATTAGAACATGCTTTAGGTTTTAAAGGGGCAAAGAATCAAATCTAATTTATCTACATATAAACCACTTGCATTTTTTTGTATACTCTCCTTTGACATCCATCATTGTCTCCAATTTTCCTTGTTCTGCCCCATTTTCCACTTCTTTTCAGCATAATTCTAGCATCCTGAATTGAGATTATGAGATTCTTGACCTCAGAGTCAATCTCAACCTTTTAGGTCAAGGACAACCTCGACCTTGACCCAGGGTTCAAAGTTTAAAGCTCCAGAGTTTCTAGATGTTGAGTTTTGAAAAGATTTGTTTTCCCACTTTCGGGTCGGTTGTTTTGGGTTTCAGAATGGTAAACTCTTAAACTATATTTAATCTAGGTCCATTTCTAGGGGTAAAGGCTTAATGGGAATTTAATTCTCCTATGTAGGCCTCTCTAGAAGTTTGTTCCCTAGACTAGTATAAAAGGAAGCCTTCCTCTCTCATTTCAAGGGATTTTTCATCAATTAAGTGTCCAATCCATTCTCACTCAACATCCATCAAATCAAGAAATCGAGAAGCAAGAAATAAGGGGAAAGAAAGAATTCAAGAATTAATTCATCTTCAAGCATTCAAGCATTCAAGATCTAATTCATCAACAAGATCCATTGGTGGCCATTATAGAATTCAATCTCTATGGAGCCCTCTTGTTGAAGATTTCTCCATCCACATCCATTCAAGCTTCTTCCTATTCCAAGATCCATTCAAGATTGGTATTGAAGATCTAAATACAATTGATTTGATACATCCTACATCCAATTCTACATTCATTTGGAGCATCCATACTTGTGGATTCAAAGATTTGAATCCTCCACAAGGGTTTCAACATAGACAAGGTCAATTATTTCATTTACTTTGTTTATTACAGTAATTTCAATTCAATTTCAAGGTTAATTTCTAAATTGGGGTTTGACTAAGGCAAACCCCTTCCCCCTAACAAACAAAACCATTTTTCTTGCAGGAATAGATGCAGACCATCGAATTACAGTGCGGATCTGGATACCCTTTTCGACAAACTTTCAGGATCCACGAATAGAATTTTTGTTAGAGCAATGCAAGTCAAGGTCGACATAAAGGGGCAAGATTGTGCCCCTGTATTTAGGTCAAGTTTGACCTTTCTCAGAGAAGCAGAAGGTTTATGTGTTTTCTCTCTCTGTGTTTCTAGGCCAAATCCAATTGCATAGTTTCCTGAAACTGAGTACAAACATCATAAAATAGCATTTTCCAGATCTATCATATTTTGAGGTTAGTATTTGTCTTCAATTCAATTAAGATTTCAATACTTCTTTCCATAATGGAACATAAGGTTTTCTCCTTTCTTCATATTCTCCATCAATTGATTCATTTATGCATTGACCATCTTCTTGTGGTTAATCAATTTGGATCTTTCCTTTGGGAATTTGGGGTTAAGAAGAAGATCTTACCTTCCCTAATCCTATATATCATACATACATTACATCTTGATCCTCTCATTCTTATATCTTACATATATAGATAGATAAATAGATAGATAGATGGATAGATATGAGAAAGTCGATGGGAGCTTTGAAGAAATAGAGACAAAACATAAATGAATTATTGATATGCATGGGATCGTTGACGAGGGAAAGTCACATATTATGTCTTTATGAAGGACTGATATTCATTCTCTGCCATGTCTTGTCTAGAGACTTTTGCATTAAAAATATTGATAGATAAATCCTTGCTTTTTATTATTGCTTAGGCTTTAGTTTTGAAATATTTATCACCATGTTTTCTTCAAGAATTTTCCTTATTTAAAAATAAATTATTGTACTTTCTATAATTAGTTCCTCTTCCTTATCTACTTTTATGAACACCTTTTTTTCAACCATTGTAATTGTTTCTCCTTTAATTTGAGTTCTGAATACTAATTTACCATTTACCTTTTAACTTATAGATTCATATAAATTTAGCACAAATGTTTTTTAGTTTTAATATTCACCATTTAACTCATGAATTCATTTTTATTTACCAAGTCATTAGGTCATGTTGATGCCAATGATTTCTCCTGGGCACCGTGGCTTTATGGGAAGCCTTAGTGAGTATGGGACCTTGTTCTTAATCACTGGGAAACTTGTGGGATTTTGGAAGTCATCTCTTCATTTTGTGTTGAGGAAAAAAAAGGAAGTTATTCCTACTAAGGTGATCCTCCAAAGCTTTTGGAACACTTTAAAATGCACAGGCTAACCCTCCATATCAAATAAAGGAACAATAACAGATATACAAACAACTATTTAAGCATAAGACATATAGTTGGAAATACAAGATAACTACACACAGAGAATCTTGGAGCATAATCTGCATAGTAGAGATCAAAATACAATTGCTGAAGTCAAGAAATGTACAAAAAACATTCATGAGACAAATTGATCCCTAAAAGACAAAGGGCTACAAGAATGATTATTATATTTTATTGATTCAAAATGCTCATTACATTCTTAAGGCTTTCTTGAAGATAACCTTTTGCATAAGAGCTAAAGTCCTAAAATTCCTCTTTCTTTTATATTACAACGCCTTTCATATATAGCCAAGGCGAGGCTTCGGAACCCTAAAAGAAGATTATGGATATTTCTTCTTATTTTTGTTCTTGCCTAAATTTTTAGGTTAAATTCACTTCATTGGCCATCAAAATATGACTTCTAGCCATCCTTTTTAGAAAAAGAATCAAGTTCCCATAATTACACTGACCACTACTTCAGAAGCCATAGTGATTATTTCTATGAGATCTATGCCCATATCGAAGGAATGATGAAAATGCAAGGCTGGGCACATTGTAAAATAAGGTTGTGATAGAGGAGACTCATGGCATGGTAGGGATGAAAGATACAAATGATTGAGATTGGGCTTCTTGAAAAACCCTTGAAACTGTCATGTGCCCAACTTTGAAAAGAACTAGGTCCGTCATTTGAAGGATATGTGCTAGTAAGAAGGAGGACATGTGGCATCCACGTGAGGAACCACCTTTGGAGAGAACCATAACCTTTCTGGTCATCCATGAAGAGTTAGTGTGTCCTATTGAAATGAAGTCTAGACCCACCATCGAATGCCGAGACCACTTGGTGCATGAATGACACATGGTGTGTTGCCAGAAGATCTAGCATAATGAAGGGTAGACTGTGATCAAAATGTGCATCGTATTGATAATAAGAAAGATGAAATGTGCTCAACCTCAAAATATTGTGTGGGGAAATGAATGAGACACTTGCACCAACTTCCCCGTGCATGGTGAATTTTCTTTCAAAGGTCACAATATCCATTCTCAATTTTCTTGCAAGTCATCATCATTATTTTGAATCTAAGATACTATTAAACTTTCTTTTTGTGATTTTTTAACTATCATAATAATTTATTATAGATTTTATTTTTTATAATTCAATTTTATCAAGGGGATAGATCCCATACAACAATGTAATCCATAGTTTTGCAACTCTACAGAGAACAAACTTGAACTAATGGCATAGACTTTAACATCACAGTCTCGAACTTGGAGAGAGTAGTAGATCATAGCTAATGCCTCCCTAGTTCTAAACATTAAGAAGATCCTTCAGTGGATAACCAAATATCATCCAAATTTAGAATTTTACATAGAAGCGCCACATTATTATTGACCCCAACTCTGAATACTTCCTATGCATTATGAATCAGATTACTCAGTCCTTCTTTCTTTTCCCGAAGGGTTGAAATCATGATCTCATCCTCATTTTTCTCTAAAATAAAATTATCACTATTAAAGATGCAAACTACCTTCCCAGTCTCAAACACCACTATGGCATTTGTAACAACCTCTCCATCAATCAATTGGATGAAATCATTGATTAGTTTGACACACCTCTCTCTAAAGTCTATAATGTCGACCAATAGTCACAACATCACCATGTAAACAAACCCATCGATCCAATGGATCTTCTCCTCCAGACTCCTATCCACCATAGACCTAATGCTCATGTATGCCTGGTCATCTCTACCTTTGAATAGGCACCTACATTGTACCAGGATTGACTCATTCTAGCAAAGGCAGCTAAGCCAGAAATGATGCACCATTACAAAAGGGATTGCTTATGTCATGTTCTAGTCCCTTTTGTAATTATGCATAGAGCCTCCTCACAAGAATCATGTGACTGCATAAAACCTAAAATAGAATACCCCTTTTCCATCCATGATTTTAGATTTCAGATGTCACCTGCAATCTCATGAGTCCTGAAGGGAACCCATTAGTAGAAAATATGCATTGTAGGTCAACATCAACCAGACCTTGTACCAAATGACTTCAAATTGCACTATCCAAATTGACTACACTACAAGCAATGTGTCAGATCACATGTTTTCCATGGTTGCCAGCTAAATTGAAAATGATGTATGATGAGTCAAATTCCTATCATCAAAACTAAAACCATCTGATTCTTCCCCATGAAATTATATGGTGGTTTCCCTCCTTTTGTACCTAGCAATAGGTTATCCTACTCCATTCCTACCCTATGATTCATAGCTAGAGGATTCATCCATTAAAATATTCAATAGATCCATTCCAAGATAGTTATTATCAATTACCTCTTCTCTGTATTTTTTGGATATTCCAAGATTTCCATAAAGTTCATTGCTTTATTGGATTCTCATAACACATGTGAGATATTGTATTGTAGAATCAACCTAAAATACTCTAGGACATTTTATACTTTTTGTTTTATCTTCCAAATTGACATATCTCCTTTCTTAATTGCATTAATTATTACCTGAGAATCACCTTCAATGTCCATTGAATCAATCTATTGATCACACACTATTTTAATCCTATCTCCAAGGAAGTCACTTTGGCTTCATTATTGGTGGCTTATCCAATATAACCACACATGCCAAAAATCATCTTGCCTTTGTTGTCTCTCAATATGCTCCTATAACTAGCCTCTCTTGGGTTACCTTTTGTCACACCATCAAAATTGAGTTTGAGTCTACCCTCCGCCAGAGCCGTCCACTTAGCATTTTTGCAGCATGTTTCTTTGGTAGTTTTGTTGATTTTTGATGGAATGATTCTTTCCCATCAAACATGTATTCTCTTATTCCAATCACTTGTAAATTTAATTTTTCTAATATAAGCCTCTTTTTTTGCAACTTGACAAATGTGGAATTTTAACTTTTATATTACCTTTTCCACACTAAGCTATTTTTCCTCAAAAACCCTATGGTTTCTCTCTTTCCAAATCTGTCACAATAGAATTAATGGTGAGATAGTCCATAATGCCCCCCACAATGATTTTGAATCTATGATCAGCCATCCTTTAAGAAAATTAACTAGGTTGTTGTCATGTACTGTAGCCCATTCCAACTATTGATATAACCAATCCCAACATTGATTTGCAAACAGGCATTCATATAGTATATGGTTGATGGATTCCTCTAAATTCTTAAAAAGAACACAAATACTTGGCCCTAGGATGCCACATGTTTGAAGTTGTTCACCTATCAAAATTTTCCCATGAAGAATAGTCCATAGAAATTCTCTTACTCTTGGGGCTACCATTTTCTCCCAGCACAAGTGTGTGGGCCAATCTTCAACCTCTTATTCGAGTGATAGTAATTTATAGCCTAATCTAGCATTATACTCACCAGATCAAGAAGCATACAAATACTTTCATCATCCCTATTGTCAAGTGAAATTATCCTCTGAGATAGAATTTACCTTAGCATATTCTAATCACCTTCTAACACATTCCCACACTGTATAGGAATCCATTCAAAATACTGCTACCCAGATGTGATTATCTTATATAAATAGCCATAGTCTTTCCATAATTCAATTCCACTTCCCAAATCCATCTTGGCTTTTCAAAGATATCGCTTAAGAAATCATGCCCCTCCCAGGAGTCTTTCCAAAAAAATTCTTTTTTTCACTCCCAATCTTCCAAGTTAAATGTTCCCTAATCACATGTTTGCAATCTATTGATCCCAGATTTAGGCTCCCATCTAGATGAGAGCAGTCTGGAAGCTTCATAGGAGTGGGAAAAATTGTGCCTAGTGAAACAACCTCAAAGATTTTATAGAAGTCATCTCTTCTCTTTGTTTTTTTTGGGAAAGGGGGAGTGATTTGAACAAAAACCAAGGCGATGTGCCAAAGATTTTGAAACCCCTTTGAGTTACCATTATCAACAATAAGAACACAAGACCCCATAAATGAGCATAGAACACCATAGACTCTTCATTATTAGAAAGAGAATGTGATGGCAAGATCCTGGACATTGGCCAAAATATTCATATCTTCCCATGAGAATCACCCGTTAAGGCTCGCTAGGAAATGTTCTTATTATCCCACTACAAAAATTACTCTAAGAGAGTTTCACTCACCATAATGGCATTATATAACACTATACCACAAGCATTGAAAGAGTAATTAGACATGGTCCAATAACTTTCAAATCGATAATGGATTATAAGAGCTTGAAAGTAATAGATAATAGCTATATTTATTCACAAATGACACGAAACCTTAAAACCAACTACAAAACAGAAAGAAACATATAGTAAAAGAAACACTAGGCATAGTCCAGTATATTTCTTCTATTTATCATGCAAAAATTACAAGGATGGGGTTGTAATAATGCAGATACAACTATTTCATGGTGTTCTACTATACAATGAACCAAAAAAATCCTAGAAAAGAAAATCTAGTTCTAACTGAACTCTCCAAAAGTCCCTTTTTACAATGTGCCTGTAGGTCTTTTATAGAAAGAGATCCTTAAATGGAATCTCAAAAATGTCATTGAGAGGGGGCCTACATTAGTGCAACGTGAAGAGTCATCATGGTAGACGTTATGGTCATTCAAGCATGCTATCTTTTGAATCATTATTTTATTTTCCTATGTGTGGCATGGATGCCATGTATGCCTTTTTCAAAACTCCCGCCACCATGATGGGAAAGATGTCATTTTTAACTTGAAATTGCCTTGGGATTCATCATTGGATGAAAAGAGGTATTTTTTCTTTGAAGATGCAGGTCCCACAATCCTTTGAATCATGAGACCGTGGTCTAGACACATGTTGTTGTGGTAGAATTTTGAGAGGGGAAACCTTGCGTGGAGGTATATGAAACTCCGCAATGTTGACACATGGAATATTGGCAAAACTTCTTGAATGTTTTCCATCCTAAATCCCTCGAGACTCTGCAATATTGATATTGGGCACTCTCTACAATGAGCACACCTTAGAAGGTAAATTGATCGAAAGAAAAGAGGTAGGAGGGCCTGGTAAAGTTGTACCACTTTGGCATTTCGCTACCCAAACTTCATGGGGTCATAACTTCTACTTGTTGTGTCAACTTTGCACCTTCCCTGACTATTTGGTTAAATGCCTTTGTACAAAATCCAAGGAGAAATGACATCTACACAATCCTTCACAAACCTCCATACTGTTGAGCCACCTTGGGAACAAGAAAATGTAAGGATCCTCACTAGATCATTATTGTCCAAATAATTCTTTTGCATGATTTTTCACTAGATCTTTTCTAGGTCCCTATACATCTTCCAAATTAGCTTAGCCACAAGTGCAATATTCTACCCTTCCATCTTCCTCAGACTAGTGCCGCCATTTTCTTTTGTTCTACAAGAAATATCCCAATTCAAAAGTGGAATTTTCTTGACATCATTGGCACCATCCCATAAAAAATGCTTGAAAAATATTTCAAGAGCTAGAATTTATTTGGAGGAAAGCTTGAAGGGTGGTCCCACAATAGTGTCTCTCACTTTTTGGTCAACTTTGACATAGAGATCAACATTCTGAGAAAAAACTTCACTTTCAAACACCTGTTGTCACAAAACTATTAGGAATTTGAAGATGATGTAAACTAGAGTCTTTTAGAATTTTCTTTCTAGTTTCTAAATATATATTTTAAAAAAAAAATTAAAATTCTTTTAAATTCATTTTTCCTCTCCTTCGAAAAGTGGTTTGTGTAAAAAAACTATATTTTTAAGGAGTTGCAGTCACTTGGATCAACATAACTTTTTTTTAAAATATGATAACAATGTAATTATTTCGAGATTATGTTTGTAACTTCAATATGTAAAGGATGCAATTGGTTTCATTCATTTTAGGTCAATATTTCATAGTTAATTAAGTTCTAAAGTGATAGTAACTATAATTTAGACATAAGGTCACTTGGATTTCTCTAACTTGATCTGTGTATATCGAAATTCATTTTTTCTTTTTTTATAGAACTTGGTAACACAAATACTCTTTTCCTACATATTTTTCATAATTTTTTTTGTGTATTTTACTATTTTTCCCAAAGTCTTGAAGAGACAGGTTGTTGAATGACCAAACAACCTATGTTTAGCTAAAGTAATATTTCAAAGTGATAATGAACTCAATATGTATTAAAATTATATTCATTAGAAAGCTTGTTCCGAATAGCATCATTTGACGTTGTATGTTTGGAAAACCTTCTTGTTTGGTCCTTCTCCTAGGCCTTGAAAGGCCATTTTTTTGTAGTTTACTTTTTTTCTGAGGGAAAAATTTAAATTTAGGGGTCTTCGAGCAAAGACCCCCTTCGCTTGAAGGCACATGAAGGCCTTCATGTGAAGGATCTTCATTTGAAGACCCTCATGTGAAAATTCTGGGGGAGAAACACCCCACCAGAATTTTTTCCAGCCTACTTTGAGTGAACTAGGTCAGCTAGTTACGAATTTGTTTTGTAAAAAAAATTAGAATGGTATAAAACTAAAACATTTTCTTTCTATTTTCCACCGAATTGCAATAAATTAATTCATTTTTCTATTGCTTTTTCTATTATTGATCAATTTTTACAAAGGCATTTTTTGGATGAGGATTGCTATTTCTATTTTTCTCGAAGGCATAATTTTGGAGAGGAGAAACATTAGATCAAAGTTTTTTTAAGAAGAGAATTTTTATTGGCAATCTTGTGGAAGACATTTTTTGGAGAGAAAAAATGGGGAACAAGAAGGGAAGACAAAGTAAATCTGCTAGAAAATGGTCACCTAGTACTAAACAAAGAAATCATGAAGCTACATTGACATATTATCATAAAACTAAAGAAGGTGAAGGACAAGTTGAAGTAGGAGGGTCAAGTCAAGTTGAAGAATTGCACATTGAAGAAGTGTCAGGATCACTCCCTATGGAAGCTCTAGCAATTGATGTTGGAGAAGGGTCGGGATCACATGCTCCTACTGGTATGGATGAACTTTTAAATTTAGCTCAAACTGTAAAGATAAATATTAATTATAGAAACTTAGATCATTTACTTACAATGGATGTGGAGAATTTGAGATCACTTGCTAATGTTCAACCCTTAAGTCTTGCTAAGAAGAGATCAATAAATATGATAGCAAGAGAAATATTGGCTAAATTTGATAATTTTGAAACACTTGAACAAGCCCAATTGCTTTCAGTTGTACTTATAAACAAAAATTTGGAAGGGGCATTAAAATTATTGGGTATTGACACAACATCAAAGAAGAGAAAAGTTGTTGACATGCAAACTGATGTGATTGAAAATCTTAGGAAAGGTTTGAACCAGGTAGGGTAGCGATCTCAAACTAAAGATACGACCATTACAAGAAAATTTATGCTGACATCCATTGTAGGTAACACTATGCTCCAAAAAAGACAAATATCTTCAGTTTCATCTCGGATTGGTTTTAGTAGGAAAATAATATCACGATATGTTAATAGGAAAATGCTTTTGGATGATAGCACCTTGGAAGGCAATTGGGCAATCATGTGTAGAGGTCTTCATTTTGATAGGATTGATGGAGGAATCAAGAATTTGGTCACATTATTTTGCAATGATAATACACATCCTTCATCAAATAGTAGAGATGTTATTAGACATAGAATTTTAGCTAATCAATATGAATATCATATGAAACATTGGTTGGACACAACACAACATGAAATGTATGTGTCATTTTGTAGTTCAAATTCTAATATAAAGACTAGGCAAACATTGTTTGAAAGATTGAAGCCATATTATATCAGGACAAACAAAGTGTTTGAAACTTGTTGTTATCGTTATCATATTGAATTTGATCTCCACTATCAGGTTTTTTGAAAGTTTGTAGAAGACACTTATGGCTTTGAAAATGCTCCTCCTACTAGACAAAGTGAGTTCATCTCATCCATTTTATGTGACAAAAGAGATGATGTAGCTGGATAAATAAATTGCATAAAAGGAATATGTCAAACATGTGCTAATTTGCCTATTTTTCCTTTGAAAAAAGAAAATATTGATGTAACAAAGATGGTAAATTACAAGAGTTACAAATATGTAAAGAATGAAATAAAATTTGGGAAAGAATCCAAAAGGTTAGAATATGTCGAAGAGGAGATAAATGTTGGAGTATTTATGGACAAATTTAAAAAATTGATTCAACCCTACATTCATCATGCTTTTTTTACAAAGTGGCAATCACAACAATTCCAAACACTGAGAAACAATTTCCCACTTGGAACTATTGTATCAGTTGTTGATTTTGCAAAAAAATGTTCATTTGTTCATCAAAAGGCAATTCAATCAGAATACTATTTTTCAAAGAAAATTACTATTATGGTACATATGTGTTATCAACACACACAATTAGATTTGGATGGTATTTAGAGAACATTTGAAGCACGGGTCATCAAGAAGGAATATCATTTTTATATAAGTGATGATAGAGAGCATGACATGCATTATGTAGAACACTACTTCAAGATGTTTTTTGCAAATTTGAAAGAAAGAGGTATAAAAATTGATGAACATTATGTTTGGTCAGATGGATGTGCTGCACAATTCAAATCATCGAGACCATTTTATGCACTATGTAGATATCATCGTAATAAAAACATACCACATGTTTGGAGTTTCTTTGAGAGTGGACATGGAAAAGGTGAACATGATGGTGATGGAGCTTGCATCAAACGTGCTCTACGAAAGTATCAAATGAATTATAAGTGAGTTCATATAAAAAAATGCACATGATGTTGTTGAATGGTGCAAGACACATTTCACACCAAATGAGAATGACATGTCATTAGGATTGACTCAAGCGGTGCCACATAGAAAATTTTGGGAGATAAAAGGTATGCACACTTTTTTAAATTATTCAAGTGTTTAAATTTTTTATGTATTATTTATTCAAATTATATTTATAGAATGTATTATATGTGCATTTGTTTAGGTGTGCATAGAAAAATTATGCATGGTTGCAATAGGATAGAAAAGATGTGATCTTTACATTTAGTTATGAGTACGAATTGTCGCAATTGGGCGTTGAACACTAGGGACTACTCATGCTTTTGTTGTCACTGCATTGCTGACAATTATGAGAAATGCATCAATCAAGACCGTGGATATGTATGTGCATGGAATCTAGTGCCACTAGTTGTTATTGATACATTTGATAGAGATGAAGATGAAAAATTTGATGATGTCCCTTTGATTTCTACTAATTACGATCATATCTCATGATTGGTCAAAATTGGTAAGTATATATATTTCACATTATATGGTCCATTGAGCTGCATGTATAGATAGATAGATAGATCTATAGATTGAACTAAGTAAATTTTAAGATCTCACATGTATATATAAATTTACTGTGCAGGAGATGTCTTTGTAGTGATTGTTGAGCGTGGAAATGTAGGAGTTGGTTATTATTTACTGTGTTGTACTGCATAGAGGATGAAGTTACTTGAACCTGAAGAAAGTTATGGAATGTTGTTCCCCATGGGTTTGTACATGCTTTATATCAATATATTGAACTCAATTTGTAAATTTTAAATCTCAACCTTTTAACAAATTTCAAATTTAGTTTGTTAAAATTTGTGACCTATAGGTTCAGTTATTTTAGAGGGAACATATTTCAAGCAAATCAAAGTAATTCAACATGGTATTCATTTTGTTGATTACCAACCAGACAATAAGGTGTTTCAATATAGTCACCTAGTAGTTGCCACCTCCATCCCTACAGTTAAATCTCAACGTCGACGTCGTAAGTGGAGACTAGATAGTGAGGATCATTAGAGAATATTACATGTTCTCCATGAAAGGTCTGAACCACTTGAGTTGGTCTAAAAAGTATAATATGCATACCTATTTCATGTGTTAGGACCTACTTGATATCGCTAGATTAAATTGACTATACTTTGTTTATATATTTAAACATATGATGGACTATAATTTGTTGATATATGATGGACCTATTTGATGCTTCAATGTTTTTAATATATAGAATTTTATGTATGCTTTTATATATATGCTTGTATACATGTATGGTTTTATATGTATGTTTTGATTATTCAATGATTTTTATAGATTGCATATTAGTTAAATATTTTATGTATGTTTTGATTATTCAATTATTTTTATGATACTTATTGTCCATTAGTTGCATGTATTAACTAGTTGTTTTTTATGATATTAATTCTAGATCCCCTTAAGACCTCCCCTTAAGATTGCTTATTAGTTGAAGATCCCCTTAAGACATTAGTTTGAACACTAAAAAATGATGAAATTAGTTAGATTACTTATGACATGTGTTAGTTCTAGAATGAGTTTGAATAGTTATTGTCCATTAGTTACATGTATTAACTTGTTATTTTTTATGATATTAATTCTAGATCCCCTTAAGACCTCCCCTTAAGATTGCTTATTAATTAGAATAGTTATATTAGTTACATGTATTAACTTCTTGTTTTTTATGATATTAATTCTAGATCCCCTTAAGACCTCCCCTTAACATTTTTTATTAGTTAGAATGCTTATTGTCCATTAGTTACATGTATTAACTTGTTATTTTTTATTATATTAATTCTACATCCATCTAATCAAATCTAATCAAATGAAACCATCTAATCAACTGAACTCATCTAATCAAATCATATCATCTAATCAAATGGAACTATCTAATCTAATCAAATGAAACCATCTAATAAAATCATATCATCTAATCAAATGAAATCATCTAATCAAATCATATAACCATCTAATCATATCATATCATCTAATCAAATGAAACCATCTAATCAAATCATATTATCATCTAATCAAATAAAACCATCTAATCAAATCATATCATCTAATCAAATGAAACCATCGTAAATCTATATAATGTCAAATCATAAATCATCTATGTCTAGAGGTCTAGATACCATATAAATATATGTCTCAAATCATAAACTAAAAATATCAAACATATAATAATGAAATATATAATGAGTCTCAAATCAAAGATATGTGCAACATGTCCTAAACTAGGGAGTCATCCAGGCGCATGCGAATAGAGTGACCTTTTGAACGATTGTCACGAGCATCCTCTAGCTATGAGGCAGCAATTGATCCCTATGAATATAAATGCATGTATATAATAATAATGTAAAATACTTACAATATTATAAATGCATGTTTAAACTTACATATTTTTAAAACTTACCTGACCACTAGTAGGTGCCACATATGTTGAATCTCTCCTATGAAGATGCTCTAAGCCCACACTAGAGGTATTGTGCTCTGACCAAGTGTCATGAGCATCCTCTGGCTGTGAAGCAACAACTAACTCTGCAAATTTAGTACAACAATTGGTTATATACATGTGCATAGTATATATTATGTAAAGTACTTGAAATATATAAATATATATTACAAGTGTACACATGCATGCTTAAACCCACATATATTTAAAACTTACCTAGCCACTAGTAGGTGTCACATCTATTGAATCTCTCATATGAAGATGCTTCGAGCCCACACTAGAGGTAATGTGCTATGCTAATTGTGCCTGCAAAATATTATACATTGAACAAACATCAATACACACATCTACAATTAATTGTTCACTAAAACTCCTAGAAAGCAGAAAAGAAACCTTTATATACGTGGGTCTCAAGAGCAAGAGGATCATCACTGTGATGCACCATCATATCATCAACAAAAATTGCATCACCCACAGCACCTCCAGTCCTAAACATCTCTAGTAATAAAGAGTGTAGGGGTGTGTGTAGCTGGGAGGGGAGTGATGTAGAGCCTGAACCACTAGGATGCAATAAAAAATCTATAAATGATCCAACATCAATGCCAATGTCCACCTGAATCAACCTGCACAACTGCTCATCAAATAAGTTTAGGCCTTCAGTTGTGATGTGTACATCTCCAACCCGTATACCTGGCTATGCAACTACAGACTAATCTGTGGGTACAAAGCGCTCTGTAGAGTGTTGTGAACTATGTTTTTCCTGACTAGATGGTGTGTTATGTGTCAATGGAACTATAGGACCTCGTGCAAGTCTGATGACATCTCTGACTAACTGTACTGGGATCCTCTGCATGTCATCAATATAAGAATATGACTGCAAGAGATCCTCTAAAAAGTAAAGCACCACATCTAAATGATTATGATGTCGAGAAAGCACTCTTATCTCTCCAGGTGGAGGAAGACCTACAACTCTATATGCCTCATCATTGACCCCTACAATAGTACTAGATGAAGCCTCAAAAGATGATCTAGCTCGACTCAATCTAGTCAAAATATATCTTCCCACTGTATCTGAAGTGATGGAGGTGATTGCAGAAGCAATCTCCCCTATCTTGTCCACTACTCCCCTCCAAGAAGCAATGACCACTCTATCTATAGTAGCAGTCATTTTTGGTGCCACTGTCGGAGTCCTCTGCCCAACCAGCTATCTATGAGAATGTACAACTTGATCAGCCCTATGATACTGATCATGGTTTGCAACTCTACCATGCCCCTAACCATAATATCTAAGAAGATCTAAATAGTTGACCCTGAGTCCCAAATGGAACTCAGCGTACAATTGTTGTACAAAATATAAAAGAATCTGGTCATTGTTAGGAATAAGGTGTCTCAACCTTGGATAATTCCTATTCTTATTATTTGTTTTGTAAATGTATTTTTTGCAAATAATGTAATTAAGTGTGAGTGTGCATGTCTAGTTGGCATGTTGATATGTCACTCCACTTGATGTGTCAGCATCTTGTGCGTAAGGAGATCATGACTAAAACGGTCATGACGGATTCCTATGACGCGTAAGAACTATTTAAGGAATGTGCTATGACAGGTGTAAGAGCATCTTATGACTTGGGCCTATTTGGGTGCCCAAGAAGAAGTGGTTGGTGTGTGTAAGAGAATATGCCAAAAATAGGTTGGTATGATAGATTCTCTTACACTTCTCTTGTGACCGTTATTTTTGGTGGATTCTATGACAAGCTGTCATAGTCTATTCTAGGGATGGACGCCTATTCTTGGGATTGCATGTAACAACTGTGTACATGTGGCTTTGTGCATGGGTCTTGGTGGTTGTGCCTATTTTTGGGTCTAGAGGAGTCTATATATATGATGTTGCTCCTATGGGAGAGATATAACAGAAATTTAAGTCTTGTTGGCTTTGTCTCTCATTTCCTGAAAGAACTTGCATTGCAAGTGTATTGTAATCTTTATGTTGAAGATAATACATTGTGCAGGTTTTGGAGTGCTGAAGTTTTTTACCGAAAGGTTTTCCCCAGGGTATATCATTGTGTCATTCTCTATTTTTCTGTATGTATGGTATGTGGTTGCAATATCTTTGTTAAAGTAGTTAACGAATCTGAAATTGTAAGGATTTATAAGAATTTGCACAATACTCTCCTATAGAGATTAGCGTAGGAAGCTATTTTTCGCACCTGAGTTTCCTTACAATTATTAGGATAATGACCATGTGCTACAAGAAAATGAGGATATATCATGCATGCGATCTGAGGAATCGCACACTGTGTAACCTGATACGCCATCACCTTGGGCTTCCCCTCATAAAATGGGAAAACCTCTCGTTTGATGATTTCCTTAGGGACATAGCTCCGAACCATCTCCAAGGAAACATCACCCGAGACCTTGGCTCTCAACTCTCAAAAAATACTATCAACAACCTCAGGCGTGAAGGAAGAGTGGGATCTCAATCTGGCAGTCATATCCTCCAAACTCTTCAATACAATGATACAAGTATCTCTGTATATGCCATCTAGTGGAGATGTACGGATGGACTCTCTAAGTCGAACCGTCTCTATCTCAGCAGTCTAAAAAATAGTTGCTAAATCAGGAGTACAAGGTGCATCTTGAGGTGGTACAACCTAGCCTGGTACATCCTAAGGTGGTACAGCCTGGCCTAGTACATCCTGAGGTGGTACAGCCTAGCCTAGTACATCTTGAGTGGCCATCTAGATGTAACATGTGAAAGCTAAGTGTTAACAATTAAGTACTTTATTACATGTTATCATTGCATGTAAAATGGAAATAAATATATGAATATATAAAACTATACTTAAATTTACAATACTAGAGTGTACTAATAGTCCTAAAGGGTCCTTGAATGTACTAATTGGTATTAATAGGTCTTATTAGGTCAAGTAAGTGGTCTTATAGGTCTTAAGGGTCATAGGATGTACTAATTGATTTTAATAGGTCACATTAGTCCTATTAGGTCTTAAATCCAGTCTTATTAAGTCTTAAGGGGTCCTATTAGGTCTTAAGTGGTCCTATTATAGGTCTTAAGGATCCTAAGGATTCTTAAATATTTTTATGTCACAATAAGGGTCCTACAGGAAGGTCTAGGGTGTACTAATAGTCTTAAAGGGTTCTTGGATGTACTAATTGGTATTAATAGGTCCTATTAGGTCAAGTGGTCTTATTAGGTCTTAAGGGTCCTAGGATGTACTAATTGGTTTTAATAGGTTATATTAAAGTCCTAAATTAGGTCTTAAGGGGTCCTATTAGGTCTTAAGTGGTCATATTCTAGGTCTTAAAGATCCTAAAGGTTCTTAAAGAGTTTTATGTCACAATAGGAGTCCTAAAGAAACCTATAGTGTACTAATAGTCCTAAAGGGTCCTTGGATGTACTAATTGGTATTAATAGGTCCTATTAGGTCAAGTAAGTGGTCTTATTAGGTCTTAAAGGTCCTAGGATGTACTAATTGGTTTTAATAGGTTATATTAAAGTCCTAAATTAGGTCTTAAGGGGTCTTATTAGGTCTTAAGTGGTCCTATTCTAGGTCTTAAGGATCCTAAGGGCTCTTAAAGAGTTTTATATCACAATAGGGGTCCTAAAGAAACCTACAGTGTACTAATAGTCCTAAAGGGTCCTTGGATGTACTAATTGGTATTAATAGGTCCTATTAGGTCAAGTAAGTGGTCTCATTAGGTCTTAAGGGTCCTAGGATGTACTAATTAGTTTTAATAGGTCATATTAGTCATATTAGGTCTTAAGTCTAGTCTTGTTAAGTCTTAAGGGGACCTATTAGGTCTTAAATGGTCATATTCTACGTCTTAATGATCATAAGGGTTCTTAAAGATTTTTGTCACAATAGGGGTCCTAAAAGAACCTGGGGTGTACTAATAGTCCTAAAGGGTCCTTGGATGTCACAATAGGGGTCCTAAAGGGTCCTAAGGTGTACTAGTTGGGTCCTCTAAGTGTCTTAAAAGATACTCGAATGTACTAAGGCTCGATCCTCCTAGGATAATATTTTAACATCTAACTCTACATGAATAACATTTATACATGTAACTCTAAAACATATGTACATAATTTAGACTAAATGGTGATTCTAGAATGGTCCTCAAGCTATATCACCATCTCATTATGACTATTTCCTCCTAAGGCCTTATGGATATCCAAAATTTGGCATATTTTTCCTTCCTAGAAGATAGGTCTATCTCTCATAGGCCTTCAAAGATATAATCTATGCCTTGTAGTGGGGTGCCCTAGCAGTTCTCCCATAATCACAGTGTAGTAGGGTGCCCTACTAGCAGTTCTCCCTTAACTACTATTGCAATAGGGTGCCCTTAGTGGTTCTCCCTCAACTAGTTCTGCAATAGGGTGCCCTTAGCAGTTCTCCCTTAATCACAACACAATAGGGTGCCCTTACAGCGGTTCTCCCTTAACTGTTGTTATAATGGGGTGCCCTTCACGATTCTCCCTTAGTTACAGCCTTGGTTTCTTCTGCAATAGGGTGCCCTAGTGGTTCTCCCTTAATCACAAAGTAGTAGGGTGCCCTTGTAGTGGTTCTCCCTTACGTGCTACTGTAATAGGGTGCCCTAGCGATTCTCCCTTAATTGCAGCCTTGGTTTCTTCTACAATAGGGTGCCCTAGCGGTTCTCCCTTAATCACAGAGTAGTAGGGTGCCCTTGTAGTGGTTCTCCCTTAACATGCTACTACAATAGGGTGCCCTAGCGATTCTCCCTTGATTGCAGCCTTGGGAAGGTGCTAACAATCGGGTGCCCTTAGCGGTTCTCCCTAAATTATAGTGCAATGGGATTCCCTTATACAGTTCTTCCTTATTGCTACTATAATAGGGTACCCTTCACGGTTCTCCCTTGATTGCCACTCTTTCCCCTTATTTAAAGTTATATCTTAAATGTCTATTAATGATCATACAAATTATTTACATAAATATATTATTTACTATGTACATACGTTAACAACTTCTTCAATTGTTGTCATAGTAATGATTGAACTACATCGAAGTTCCATTGGATTTCCATGTCCTTTCATAGGGATGATTTTTCACATATCCTCCTTTACCCCGCAGGATGGCAGGATCATGCTCTAATACCACTGTAATGTCCCCATTTTGGACCTTACTTGATTTGTCTTAAAATTCATAATTAGTATTTGGATTTCCCTTGGGAATAGTAATTTGTAATGTTGTATACTAGGAGGAAGCGAATCCCCAATAATTATAATACATCATTATATAATTTTATACTTATAATCACAAGAATTCATAACTCTCTATATAATGTGTTTATTTCATATTATATATTAGTTAGTTATTTATCAATATATTTGAGTTAAGTTATTTCAAATGCAAGTTTACTTCATAACAATATTACTATATTTCATAATTTATTATCTCAATTTTCATAACTTATTATTCCATGGTTTATTTCATATTATTGTTAATATCTAATTCATACAATGCTAATAAATAAATTAACTCAAACAAAGATATACTTACCTTCTTTATGCCTTTATTTTTTTAGCTTATTCAATATTTCTTTCCTTTTAATATTCTCCTACATTTCCTCCTTGATCTTCTCCTATAGTTCCTCCTTGATCTTCTCCTACATTTCTTTTCTTGTTTTCCATTGAAATTTGAATAATCACCTCTTCTTCTTATTCTTCTCCTTTTAATTTATTTCTTCTATGTATCTCTCCTCTGGGAGGAATGGATTTGATATCCATTATATACATTTGCATGTTGAAGAGTTGCCACCTTTATATTTAGAGATATGCCTCTATATTTTTATTTATTTATAATAATTATTATTAATTATTATTTATTTAAATTACCATTTACAATGATTATTTATATTATAAGTACATTTTGTTATTATTTATTTATTTTACTACTTTATAATTATACTTAATATTTATTTAATTTTTATATTATATTATATTATTTATTTATCTATTTAGTATTATTATGTATTAGACTAAATATATTTATATTAATTCTATTGATTCAATTATTATTATAATAGTCTAGGTTTCATTATAGAATGAATTTAATAATAAATTATATTTATTATTATTTATTTGTCTATTAACTTATTATTCATTTATTTGTTCATTATCTATTTCTTAATTTAATATCTTCGTATTACTATTTAATTTAAACTTATCTAATTGTAGATATTAATCATATTATATTTAATTATTGTTTATTATTAATCACTTATATAATTATTATTATTGGGTATTTAATTTTCATCATAGCTTAATATTATGATTTATTTATTAAATTCACTTCGAGAGAGGGGACATTACACAAAATCTCAAACAGAAAATGGTGAAAATGAAATAGGAAGTCGAAAATTTATAATAAAAAAAATCCTGTGAAAAAGTGGCTTCGCTCGAAGGGGGGCTTCACTCGAAGTACCCTGCATGGGGTACTTCGCTCAAAGGCCCCCCTTCGCGCGAAGTACCCCATGTAGGGTACTTCGAGTGAAGCTAATCATCCCCTTCGCGCAAAGAAGGTACTTCGAGCGAAGACACTAAAACTGTTTTTTTTTAGAAAACCAATTTCTTTCGTCCTAAAAAGTGGGACACACTATTGTAATTTCACCCTAAAACAAGACATGGCATAAATGGGAGTTGTGGCTAGGACAACCTTAATTAAAAGGATTCTCCCATGTAAGGACAACCATTTATGTTTCTAGGCATTTATTTCCTACTTGCACCTAGATATTAACTCTTCCCAAATTGCAGTTCTAGAAGCCCCTTAGAACATTGGAGCACCCAAGTATTTTGAGGGAAGCCCTCCAATCAACGAACTAAAGATATTTGCTATCTTTTTTGTGTTTCCTTTTTCGTGTTCAAGAAGAAAATCTCAATCTTCTTGCCATTGATCTATTGAACAACAAACCTTGCATATAATTTTGAAGTATCCTTGGTGATGCATGCATCTTTGACTATGGGTTCTCCAAATAATGTTGTGTCATCCTCAAATTGTGAACGAGTGATCGGATCCAAATCTTCATGCATCGAAATACCTTTCCACAAACCGCTATCTCTGAGTTTGCATATAGTTCTACTCAATGGCTCAACCATAATGACAAATAAGAATGGTGATATAAGATCGCCCTGCCTAATTTCGTTAGTGCTCTTGAAGATAGCAAACAAAGCTTTGTTTACTGCTATGGAGAAATGAGGTGATTCAATGCATACCTTTATGATCAAAACCAAATCTCTCCAGCACGTTAAGAAGAAATTCCCATAAAAAAATTTCATAAGCCCTGTTGATATCCAATTTGATAACCATGCTCACCTTCCTATCCGCATCCATTGAGTAAATTATTTCAGCAGTGAGTATAATACTATCAGAGATTTCACGTCTAGGTGTAAATCCATTTTGTTCAACTCAAATGATCTTGTGCATTACTTTCTTCAATCTATGCACCAACGCCTTTGTAAGGACTTTGTATATGGTGTTTCATATAAGTGCAATAGGTTGAAAGTCATCCAATGATTCGTTGTTCGCTTCTTTTGGAATAACTACTAACACTATATTGTTTATTTCTTTTACAAATTTCCCCTTGCACCTTACTTTCTACCAATTTCTATATGCCGTTATTTAAAAACCTCTAGCATTTTTATAGAAACTAGAAAGAAAGCCATCTAGTCGAGGAACCTTGTTTGGATGAAACCCACAAACAACGAGCCTGATTTCTTCATATGTGAAAGGCTCCATCAGCATTTTGTTGTCCTCTTCACTGATCAATCTTGGGATTTTCTCGAGTATCATTTCCTTTCTTTGTGTATCAACATCCCCTTCTGAATTCAAAATATTCTTAAAAAACTCCATCGTTGTTGCCCCTATGTTGTATCTTTCTCTGCAGACATCGCCCATATCATCAATGATTTCGTTGATTTGATTTTGCGACTTCTTGGTTTTTACTGACGCATGGAAGAACTTAGTATTGTTATCACCTTCCTTGATCCATAACTCTTTCCTTATCCTTCCAATAGATTTAATCTCTAATAAGAATCTCAACAATCTTTCCTTTCAATTATTTCTCCTTTACATAATCCTCCCGATTCATGCCATTTATTATAACCTACTCATTAAGTTTTTCCAATTCTGATTTGATTTTCTTTTTTTCCTCAAAGATGTTCTTACAAACTTCCTCGTTCCACAATTTAAGCTTACCTTTGATGTATGCAAGTTTCTTCACAAAACAAAAACTAGTTGTACCCTTGATGAAGTTGCACTCATTCCACCAATCTTCTAATGTCTTTAGAAGTGATTTCTCTCTCCACCACATGTTCTGGAACTTGAAGTAGCCACATCCCCAGCAACATTCTGGACTAATCTCCAATTGCATTGGAAAATCGTCAAAGACGCCAACGGGAAGTGTGGTGGAAACGAGGGGAATATTGTCCTTCACCCACTAAGGCCCATAAAGGAATTCATCCAAACATTCTGTAATGTTGGTGAACCCCCTTCTTTTATTGGTCCAAGTGAACTAACCAAAGGTGCCTTGTAGTTCAAAGCTCCTATCTGTTGTACAAAATTTCTAAAATCTAGTATGTCTCTACTTGTTTTGTTAGTGCCACCACTTTTTTGAGATAAGTCAAGTAAAGCGTTGAAATCCCCACCAATAATAAACTTCCCATTGAGAGTAGTTAATATCTCTCAACTATGCTCTTTCCACACTTTGGTTTTTTCCAATGTCACAATAGGACCATAAGCATCCCATTAATCAAATTCCAATGTTGAAAGTATTCTCTTTACCTTACAAGAAATCCAATTTCTATTCTTGCATGTCATAGTGACAATAACAAAATTGGGCTTCCAAAGCATTTCCAAACCACCTACATACCCATCAGCCACTTGAAAATCACCCAACCATCCTCTACAAAAACCTTTTCTTGCAAAAGAATAAAGTCACACTCATTTTTTTGCCAGCGGTGCTTCACCATCTTCCATTTGTCAGGGGCCACTAGACCTGTGACATTCGAAGTCACGATCCTCATTGTTTCCCAAGGGAGCCCTTTGCTCCCTTGATACTTTTCAATTTAAAGAAATCTACCACACTTAGAATGCCTTTTTCAGTAGTCTATGCTTCCCTTTTCTATTTGTTAGACTTCTTGCCCCTGTTGCCTTTGCCTTTGTACCCAACAAGTCTAAAGTCGATTGGCTAATACTCCTAGGGTCTTTAATCCCCAACTTGTCCTCGGTGATATCCTCTTATGTCTCCTAGCCATCCTTCGTTTGATCTCCTAATTGATCCGTAGTTCCTCCATCGACCTTATTGACCTCTGTGATCATATCATCCTTGCTAGGGATACTTGGCACCATCTGATCCTTGCTTGGGTTACATTGCTAAGTATGCTTAATCAAATTAGTTGTTTTGTTATTCATACTTAGGGGCTGATTTGTTGTTTTTGAGCCAGTTGCTTTTCCTAAAGTTGTTCCTTCCTACAGATTGCCAAAAGTTAAGGTCTTAGGGATCCAAATGTCCTTTTTTTTTTGTGCTCTGCAATTATTGGTATAATGGTTTCTTCTCCCACAACGCAGGTAGAAGAACTTCTCCTCTTCAATATCAACTATTTGAATCCATTCCAAACACATTGTTCTTAGTTTGATCTTTGTTTGGTGTTCCCTTCACTGCCACAATTTTCAATCTTGCATATATGTAAGAGTTTCCATTTGCAATGTCCACATCGATATCCACCAAAGTGCCAAGCGATCTGCCAATCTTCACCAATGCTTCTTCAATCCAATATTTCATCGGCAAATTGTTCAAACGAATCCAAACTTTTTTTTTTGTAATGTTCAGTGGCTAGAGGATTAAAATTCGTATGTCATTCCTAGATATAGAGGGGTTTTGAGTCCATCATACATAACCCTCCTTGCAATATCCTCTTGTGTTCCTCCTCCGTAGCAAAAACAACTATGAAAGACCCCTTCAGTAAAAATTTGGTTATTTGAGGAGTCTTCCAAGTGTCCTCAATCCATTTCAATGTTGAGGAGTCTTCCTGCAAATAGTTCCTAGCTTCTTTAGGGCATCCAGATCTTCCTCGATTTCTTTGGTTAGGTCAATCGTGTGGTGGAAGTCTCGTGAGAGGCCTACCGATTGATCCTGAAACTCAGAGTTGACAAAACGAATGAAGCTCGGGCTAGGGTTGCAATCAACATCTCGATCGAATGCAGGAATCTACTTTTTTTTGCACTTCTCCATTTTTATGTTTGTTAGTCTTTACTGGTTTATGTTGTATATAC
Organism: Chamaecyparis obtusa; assembly: GCA_027943335.1. Classification (NCBI taxonomy): domain Eukaryota; kingdom Viridiplantae; phylum Streptophyta; class Pinopsida; order Cupressales; family Cupressaceae; genus Chamaecyparis; species Chamaecyparis obtusa. The sequence continues at coordinate 1,147,093 of BSBK01000226.1, read as the reverse complement.
TTTATTTAATTAATATAAATCATATTTAAATTTATTTTTTAATTAATTTTATTAATATAAAGTATATTTAAAGTTATTTTCTAACTTACTTAATTATTCTAATAAGTTTAGGTATAGTGATTCTTATTTAGATTAAATATCATATTAATTTTTTTGTATTAATTAATTATTTTTTTTTATTTGTGTTCAACAAAGTGTTTAATGAAGCATGATTTAATAGCTCTAATCAAAATTAGAGTACACAATGTTAAGTGTATATTTCTTAGCTATGTTGTTGGTATGATATGGTACAAGCTTTGGGATTCTATAGATGGGAGAATTATACACAACATAATGCTACTAAAGAAGGATACCAAGAAAAAATTGGTTCAAATAATCCCTAAGATTGAGAAAGTTAGCTAGAATCTCAAGAAAGGTCTAAAGAGGAAGAGAATTCAGATAGTTCAAATAATTTCAAAGATAAGGTAGAACCTCCAAATCATCTCTTGAGGATGTCCATTTGTGTAATCCTCTTGATTGGACATGATTTTTTCTTTTGATTACTAATATTGATGAGATGATAAATATGAAGGTATGAAGTACAATGTCTTAATGTTCAAGAAAATATTAGTTGTAAATAGATGTTTGAAAGGAGGATCAGTTCTATAAGAATTTTGTTGTAAAGGATATTTTTTCCTTGACTATAGTGGTATTTTTCTTTTAATCATAAAGCTAAAATCCACTTGGTTCTAGTTATTGTTTACAACCTTTGATTTTAAGATTGAGAAAGTGGATATTAAGAGAGTTTTCTTCATATGATTATGGAGGAAGATTCTTTATGTGACAACCAAATCACTATGAGATAATAACATTTGATTTATAAGTCAAAAATATTTATATGATCTTAAATAATCTCCTAAAATATAATAGATAAAGAGAAATGTCATTTGATTTATTAGCTAAAAAATATTCATATGATCTTAAATAATCTCTTAAAATGTAACAGGTAAAAATTTTGATTCATCTGTGTTGGGTTTATAATTTGTGGAACTCAAATAAACTAAATATATCTATTATAAAATTATTTTCGATTTACATTTTTTAATTTGAATTGTTGAGTTTGTGCATCTGCATTCAAATTTACTTTATGCTTTCATCTAGGTTCAGTGAATTTGTGCATCTCGCTCTGAGGGATTTCTCACCTGGCGCGGGTAAATTGATGGGGATTATGAAATTGTAGGAGGATTGAAGCTTATGCTGGGTGTAGTGTTTATTTTATCTTTTCTGCTGACTCTGACCATTTAATTATTTGGCGTCAATGGGGATCGTGTTTGGAAGGGCAGATCGTGAGAAAGTGGGTATATATATGGCCCATGCCTACACATGTTGAATATGCCAGTGACACAGTGGGTTTGGGTGTCTCAAATATCCTCTGCGATTGTGTTCAATGGATTGAACAGATTGTTTCACAACATTATTCTTTATTGCGTGCAGGAGGACAATACAAATCATCTTCTGCTTGGCCTTCAACTTACCATTTCCAGGTATGCATTCCCTGATCAGATGGCAATATCTCATTTCTATCTCTTGACTTGACTCAAATATGATAATAAATATTTACAATTTGCTCGAGCTTATTTCTCAAAGTAAGTAGCGTCTAATTTACCCTTGTCTAATATTAATCAAGATAGATTTAAAAGCCATTTTTATCTACTTCTCTCCTCACGAACTGCCATCATGATGTCATCACAGTCCGTTGTGATGAGATATTCTGGAAATAAATGTTTATTACTTATATCCAGAATCTCTCAAGTCATTAGTACTCTCATTACCAATACTCGTCAAGGGAGGTGGAATTGGTTGTTATGTTCCTATTCCTGCCTAGCGCAAGCCATCTCACATTATGTGCTGGCAATAATAAGAAAGATGTGAAATTGATTATTATGTTCCTCCCTCCTTGTAATGTGTGTCTAGCTCAAGCCACCTCATCTAAACAGACGACTGTCATTCTGGCTCATTTCAACTGCTAGTGATTTTATTTCCACTAAAATTGAAATCAGAATATAATGCCCGTGTAAGTTCTTCCAGCTCAAGCTGCACTCTCTACTTACCGTGTTAACATTATGTTCCTATTCTTGCAGCTGTTCCTCTAGTAGAGAGTTTGGGGTGGGGTGTTTGTGGTGGTCCAGGGATTATAATTTTTTTTTCCATATACTAATTGACATTCTCTTTTTTTAGTGTAGGCAATCTATCTCTGATTATATTGCCGACAATCTACCCATGTAATAAAGTTTCAAAAGATTAAATTAAAATCATTATATACAAAGATCCAAGAGTTATCTGGTAAATTTCTTAGATAATTATATAGAAGCATATGCTAAAAGAAGAATGCAATATGGCCACTATTTCTGATTCTGTCATATCTAGAGAATAATACGTCCTCTTCATCAATTGATTGAGCAAAAACTTCATATTTTTCTTTTCTGTCAGAAAATGTTAAATAGATGTCACGAGATTACATAACAAAATGAGGATTGAAAATGAAATTCTCCACAAGACTATAAACTCAATCATGAAACAGTACATTCGAATAATAAGCATTGAGAAACATCAAAATAGAGATCCTAAACTTGCAAGCTAGTCATCAGAAAGCAGATGAAAAATCTACCCACTGTTTGATGCTTATCAAGGACAAGTTCAAGAAGTTTTCTTTCTGGAATTGGTGTTGCTATCTGCTACCCTGTTAATTTTCCTATTCCACAGATATCAAATATTAAATTTTAGTCGATTGTGTCAAGATTCTAAAGGCCAGCTAGCTAGATAATTCAAGAACTTTTGACAATTCCAAGGCAGAAAGAAACACAGAGAAATTGGCTCTGTTGTTTCATAGGTACTTCGCTTCTCTCTGGAAGGAAAAATAAATCATAGGGTGCCTCATTCCGAACCACGTAGTTTTCATTTTTCAAATGAGATACTATTTTGTAAATGTTTTTCAAAATTTATAATTTTCATTAAATGATTGCAAACTGGTTGAAGGTTTTCTTGCTATGTTTTTGTTGTGCTATTATTATTACCATATAGGTGCCTTGGGATGATGAGAAAGCGTTCCAAACTATTTTGAAAGATGTTCCAGAATTAGGAGTTTAATGGTGTTTCAGATTGTAAGTACAATTTTGGCATTTAACGGGTCAAGTTTTCCTCTTTTCACCAACGGACTCGTATTTTTGACGTGCCTTGTTCCTGCTGGGTGGCGTTGCATTTTCAAGAGAGTCCATTGTGAAGATTGGAGATTTGAGGGGGCAGTCATCTCATGACATCTATTTATCATTTTCTGACTAAAAAGAAAAATATGAAGTTTTTGCTGAATCAATTGATGAAGAGGAGGTATTATACTCTAGATATGACAAAATCAGAATTAGTGGCCATATTGCATTCTTCTATGAGCATATCCTTCAATAAGTTATATGATATTTAAGGAATTGGTTATAGGAGATATACAAAAATTCCTGACAAGAAAAGACATGGCTACTGAAATTTTGGGAGTGCAACATATGTACATATGATTTGTAAAAGTAGAAGTTTGTTTCAACCAGTTCAGAAAATGGCATTTCATATTCTACTATGTATATTCTATACTACTGTTGTATTTGTTAATTTTGATCAGATTTATATGTTATAGGATTTTTTAATTTTATTCACTGTCATGCAGATGCATATGCGTATTCAATACAGATCGAACTCTACACTGTTTGATGACCTTTGCTGAACGCAATCTCACAATATTAACAGAGATGTGTATCAATATCAATTTGCTATGAATCGATATCGATCTGCTATAATATGATGTTGCTGAGATATGACTATGAATCAATATGGACCTGTGATAATATGATGTCGCTAAGATATGACTATGAATCAATATCGAATCTGTGATAATATGATGTTGCTGAGATATGACTATGAATCAATATCAATCTGTGATAATATGATGTCGCTGAGATATGACTATGAATCAATATCGACCTGTGATAATATGATGTTGCTGAGATATGTTATACTGTTGTATCTTTGTTTTGCACTTATCGATTTTTGTACATTGTCAAGAATAAGAACAGCCTCCAATATATACACTATCGAAGGGCCATGTCTTCCGTAGAGACATGGCTCTACGTGGGCCATATTTCCCACATGGAGTCATGTCTCTACATGAGACATGTTATCGATATGTCATGTGTTTAACTAACAATAACAATAGTGAGAATAACAATCGTGAGATATGTTATACTGTTGTATCTTTGCTTTGCAATTATCGATTTCTGTACATTGTCAAGAATAAGAACGGCCTCCAATATATATACTATCGAAGGGCCATGTCTCCCGTAGAGACATGGCTCTACGTGGACCATATGGTCTCGCGTGGAGTCATGTCTCTACATGAGACATATTATCGATATGTCATGTGTTTAAATAACAATAACAATCGTTTGATATAACATGTCTCAGCGATATCAATTAATCATGATCGAATGTATTTGCTGCAACCATACATTATTATCGATATGCTTATCGATTATATATATATATATATATAATCGGTGATCATATTGATTATTAATCATAGATAGCAGAGATTATTATGATAAACATAATCATCTTATGGTGTTACAGATAATCAAATCAGTGAAGGATAGGAATCAAATGTTCAAGGCCGATAGGCCATTTATACATTTGATTACATTGGTTAGATTAATCCGACCGAAGCTCTTTAACAGTGTTCACCATTGCTACTTTATCCTTTTACACTTGGTAGTTAAAATGCTGCAATTTCCAGTAATTTGGAAGATTTATAAAAAGTATTTTGTCTTATAGCATTTGTGTGTATTCAATTCTGTTAAGTTATATTCTCTTCAATTTACACTTTGAAGCTATTTTGGAAGTTTCCTACACTTTTATATTTCTAATTTGCTCATTAGAGATGGTTTGCAAACTCATCTTCTCTATTTCATAGCAGCTATATTGTCTGGCAAATTGATCTACTATGATCATTTATAAACAGTAGTAATTTGTTTTTCTCATTCTTTTCCATATCTGATAATTGAATCAGAAATATTTCAGACAATTAGATAGGTTCAGATTCAAACTTAGAACAATCCTCTTCTAATTGGTCTGCTTTATCTCTCAACCATTTATATTTTTCAGACTGTGAGTTCGCTAACCAGGCTGAGGTCCTTTCTGGGTTCCGAAAATTAGACAGCTATCCATCCTATGGACAGCTATACTATAGAATATAACAAGTAACCCACTAATATGAATTACTTTATTTGAAATAATGTTTTTCGATTATCTAACAAGAGGTAGATATATAATATATTCATCTCACTGGTAATGGAAATGCAATATGTAGTCATCTCTCAAGGACTGAAGGTTCAAATAAGTGTCTGCTCCAAATACAAGGGATAGTAATTCCCCGTCCTGTTTCAAATGTCATAGACCATTTGTACATTCTATCAACCCATAGGTGTCTGGTGTAGCCATTACTCTTCCTCATTAATAAAGGGAAATCAATGGGATTGGCATGGAATTCAAAATAAGAAGCCAACATAATTTAGCGGAGCGGTAAAATACTGAAAACTCCATTAACTATTGCGTCTATGTTTTTTATTTATAGCAATATTCAAGTATTTACTTTGAAGTTTGGAATGAATAAAGCACGACAATATTTTCTTGGTCTCTATGCAGTTGGAAATAGGCAGTGCTCTTCTTCTCCTTCATTCCTTGTTGGCTCAGTGCGTCTGCTATGTGTCTGTCCGTCCATGGCTGCAGAATTCGGTGCTAGAATTATAGGCACTCAAATGGACAGCAGTTTCCACCCTATAGAATTCAGTACTAAATTTTTAGGCCTTTCTTTTTTTCTTCTTCCCCTTTCTGTAGGGTTTCAGGCACATAACTTTGGGCAGTTTTTGGTTTTATATTTTCAGGGAATTTTGCAATTGTTTAGATATACATGTGTTTGCTAGCACAAAGTCGTTGGCCACAAAAAGAGTATAGAGAACACCACAAACCGCCAAGTGACCTTTTGTTAGCGCATAAATCGTTTGCTCTACAAGGCCTTGGAATTTCCGGTCCTCTGCAATGCACAAGTTGCTATTTTTCAATTTCTCAGGCGATGAAAGCTTTACTAATTGTCCAGTCTGAGGTACCACATCTATCCCATGTTTTGTTAATTCCTTCTACTTATGAAATGATATGTATTCATTGGGCTTTATGGCTGAAAATGCTTGTATATTTGGACTCCAAATTTTTAAGTAAAATTTCTCTAGCTTTATGAATCAAATAATTTTCAAACTGCAATCAGTGTAGTTCTCTTGGATTTGTCTGTAATTGTGGTGATGTGAATATTATTGCATTCTTTAAATTTGTCTGTAATTGTTCAGATTTTGTTTTCTGTATTTGATATTTTCAATTTTTGTTATGCAATGGGAATTCCTGGTTTTGGGGATGATCTACATTTATGATGTGACAGAAGTGAGCCTAACAATTCCCTTTGTACGTTGCTGATGGTTTTTCTATTTTCAGAGGTTATAGGATTTTAAGTCAGGCCTTCAATGCAAGACAAATTCACATGCTTAGAGTTTATAGACTGGCATAGCTGATTTAGCTGAGAAATCTGTTGTTTATTAATACCAGTACCATAGCTGTTTGCTTTTCTATTCATCTTTCCAGTACAGAAATTTCTTCAAGCACAGAGAAAAGTAATGGCCATGGCTTGGATTGTCTTGATTAGATTAAAAATCCATGCTTTTTTGAATTGGTTGTTAGTATTCAAACTGGGATTGGGATTAGTTGGAGTAGCTACCCCATTGAATGTATGATGGGGGATTGTTGATATCAATCAATTCTTGTATATCGTTTGACTTTGCCAATATGCCTGGAGAGGATTTTCTTGGCTTGCTTTTCGGGATTTAACGGCTTTTGTTCGACGTTCAACGGCTTCAGCTATCATCTTATGGTTAGTTATTTTCTAGTAATGAAAAACTTAAATTAGGAGTAGAGAATGAACAATATCATTGAAGATCTAATATTGTGTTAGTCACATTCAATTGTATGGTTGACATTTCAAGTTTAGTGTTATGATGTCACTGATTATTATGATGGGTCATCTGAAAGATTTGAGCTTTTCCAAATCTGCCGACTTAAAAAAATTAACATTTCTATCAAAATGCATTTTTTTATCTTCTGGCACAGCCTTTTTAAAGGAAAATGTGTTAAGCAAAGTTATCGATTATGCTTTTATCTAGGTTCATCAGTCAACTAAGCAAAAAAGGACTGTTACAGTTTTTTCCAGGTTCATCAAGGTTCAAAGTTCAGTGGAGTGGAGGGATTTCTCCATGACCATGAAAAAAATAGTAAAGTTACCATTTATGCTTTCATCCAAGCAGGGCCAGCAACTGTGAGGGAATGCCTAAAAATAGCACTATTACCATTATGCTTTCAATTTCACTCTTATATAATAGGAGAGGCTCTAAGGGTTTTCCTATATAAAAAAATGAGATAATCATAAATTTATCTATCCCTATGCATCTTTTTCTCTCAAATATTTTGTTCACTGCTCGAAAACATAAACAACAGAGAGCCAAGACAAAAGTCTCTGCTCAACCCCAAAGTTGAATCAATCAAAAAGAAATATCATGTGAACTGCAATCAAATTGAGCAGCGACACAGAAACACCTTCCCGTGATGGCAACTGAAGTTATGCATTTCAAGAATTTATCATTAATAAAGTTACTTATGCATTTGGTCCATGATTATGTCTAGAGCTATGTGCTTGTTCAAAATCAAATGCTAAAATAGCCTTGCCAATCCATAAACCTGGTTGTCATGTCTCACAAACATACTATAAACACTTCATGTTTGAAATGCAATCAAATAAAACTTGGGTAGCATTGTGGAATTTAATGAATGAGTAAAATTTATAAAGATATATTATCATATGATCCAAACTTAAACAAATTGACATTTCAGCCACGTGTGAATGAAATACAACCTGTTTCAATTCTCTCCATATTTAAAACTATTTAATCTAAAATCACAATCTATTGAAAAAAAAATTGGCAACTCCAACATGTTATACATAATCAACATATATATCCCATAGTAAAATTAGTTAACATGAATCCTTCTCCCTGCTTACTAGACTATGCCACCATAGACACATAAATGTTTAACAGTAACCAGTCTACAAATCTACAGTGCAACCAAAAGCATGAATCATACTTTGCTATAAGACTTGCAAGCAGCCAATCTTTATCTACTTGCTATGAGTTGTTATAAACTCACAATTGAAAGAAATGATATGAGATGTTACAAAAGTTCAATCCCAAAAAATGATATAAGAAAGTAATAGAAAGCAACATCACATGAAATTAAATCTAAACAGGGAAAATATACCCAAGAAAAATCTAATTAGAGAAAAAACTCTTCAAAAAATACAAATATCAATAAAGGAATACAAGGGGAATTCCCTTCATGAAGACCCACGGGAACATCTTACAGGATTCAATGCATCCTCTCACCTCAAGTAAGCCCATCAAGCCTGTAACATTCTCAATTAATTACATGCACAAGTTCACTCCCTCTTTAAGGGACGCTAGGAACACCTACAACAAGGACTCTACAATTTGGACAAGTGAAATGACTGCACTGCCATGCTAACTCATGAAACATGGCAATGTGCAACTCTTTTTAAGTTTCCAAACATTTGAAGTAAGGATTGGAACACAACTCAAGCTTCTTGATCAGCTCCACCTCCAACAAACTTAGTACATACCCCAATGTACTCAGAATGCAAAATTATCTTTGCAAGATTAAATTCTTCAAGAAGAGAGCAATGGGTATTAGTTCCATACACAGGTATATAGTAATGCATTGGATTGATAAAGAAGGGCTGAGTAGCATTTGTCTATATAGGACTTGCTGTAATCAAACGTGGCTTGAACTTTGAATTGTAATAATACATGTCATTCATTTTTTCTCAAAGTGGTACACCTGAATGAGGTCCCAGTTGAACAATCAGAAACAGAGTGTGTGAAATAAGCATTTGTTCAAAATTAAGGCATAAAATGTGTAGAAAATGGTTGGAATTGTTAAGGGTTCTTGAACTTTGAATCATAATAATACATATGTTTTTCATCTTCTCTCAAAGTGGTGTCCCTGAATGAGGTCCCAGTTGCACAATCTGAAACAGAGTGTGTGAAATAAGCATTTGTTCAAAATTGATGCATAAAATGTGTAGAAAATGGTTGGAGTTGTTATGGATTCTACGATTTTTCTGGACTGGCCTATAGGAAGTATTAATCCCTTTCAGGGTATCAGTCATAGGCTTCAACATTAAAGAAAAGTAATAAGAATAGAAAAAAGGATCTTACCTTGCTACAGGATTTTGTCAGCATTCTTATTCCTCCCTCATTAAATTGCTTTCAAACTTGTATGAGGAAGAAGTCATTTACTCCTGCCTGATATTGAGACTGTCAATAATGTCCTACTGGGCGCCTTGAAGGCCCACATCAGACATTACTATTAGTCTATGGAGAATGTCAATGTGAGAAATAGAAAACTTATGAAGATTACTACAGTTGATCAGCTTGTAAATGTACTTCAGATTCTGAATGAAAAGCAAGCCAAAAAGGAGGATCTTAAGAAAGTAGAATTTTGACCATGAGATGCCAAGATAGGTGTAGCAACTGGGTATGCATTTTTGCTTGTCCACTCAGGGGTTCCACTGTGACAAATGACAGTAACAAGGAATCGAAGAATGTTTTGGTGAAAACTACGAAACCTATCTTAATGGACAATTTTCTCCACCTCTATGACTGTTAAAACTGATTTATTTCATTCTCTCCTCCTCTGCTGTCCCATGATCATGATAAAAAGCATCTATGCTCAAAAGAGTTTCAGAAATTTCAAAATATTTCATTCTCTCCTCCTCTGCTGTCCAATGATCATGATAAAAAGCATCTATGCTCAAAAGAGTTTCAGAAGTTTCAAAATTTGATGATCATAAAATGAATGATGTTGAAGGCGTATATAATACTAACTTACTAAGTACTTTAAATAATATATGAATCACAAAAAACATTTCTATATAGTAGAAGTTATAAAATTTTAAGAAATAAACTTCTGTTTGCAAGTATATAGAATGTTAGCAAATAATTGTTTCAAGAACTCCATTCTATTCATTCTTTAGGAAGAGCATAGAAATAACTAGTAAAAGTTCAATACTTGAAAAGCTGTACCACAATAAGCTCAAATTACTAAAGTAGTCCAAAACTCAAGTTAATATGTAGCAATATTGTGAACTAAAAGTGAGGAGACCATTATAGCATACAAAGATAATTAAAAAAATCATCAAAATCTGATATACCATTTAGGAACTTAAGGTGCGTGAAATTAGCTAAACAGTGACTGGTGCTCTTCTCCTAAAACTTATAAGTTACAATTGTTGAAACTTGAACTTGATATTATTATTTAAATATTGAACTTGAAGGTTGAATGCAGAATATTTATGATGCATATTTTGTCAGTATACTGCATGAATATTATTGTATTCCAATTCTCAGTCAGTATTGATCTTATCTCACACCTATCGTCTGAGACAATCCATAGATACCATGCCTAAAATATCAACACACTACTTATGGCTCAATATTGTTGGATTAATGACTAAAAGTCTAAAACCATATCTTCAATTTATGGAAATTTTGAATAAGAGCTTTTCTCGTCTGCATAAGTCTAGATTCATGCTGAGGATCTGGAAAAAAAAAATATGAAAACCAGAGAGTGATTATAATGAACAACATGAAAGCAAATCGATTAAGGCAAAAACATGGCAGGTGTGAGTGGTAGAAAGATAGACAAGAAGCTATCCTCTGTTACACTTCGACAACACTGACAACTATGCTCAACCAAATCAGACCATCATCAGCTAAGACCAAAAATATTTTTCAAGTCAAATTACTTCTCACACTCAAAAAATTACATGAATGCAAACAGCACCAATAATTGTAATACAACTCCCACTTTCACGATAAGAGTTTCAAAATGAGAAAAGGGTAGGCTCAAAAGTTACAGATTGTATAACCTTTAGCTGCTGCAAAGCAAAAGCATCATCTAGAGATTCTAGACAATGATGTGACCAATGTCTGCACTTCATAATGTAAACAATGAGAGAATTGTAACCACGTGTAAACCATACTATACCACTGCTTGCAGATACCCTCGAGGATGTGTTAAGCTCATGTGATAAATCTAATTCCCGTTCTCGAATCCACAGCCTATTAACTGTATCCAATATCCAGAACACAAAATGACCATCACCATCATCCAAGTTGTAGCTAATTCTCCAATTAAGGAGGTCATCGGTGGAATTAGATGCACAAACTAATAGATTTGCCTCCCACTCAGTGAGGCGAAATATAAAGCCTACTGTGGCAGGAACGAAAAGAGAAAAGCCCCATTGGCCTTGATTCACATAATAACCTATAATCATGTGTAAAAGATCATTGTCATCTCTATACAAGGCCTGTGCCTCTACATCTCTAAATTCTTCCAATTCCTAGGCATCTCTGCTTTCGACTCTAACAACGGAATAAATAACAGCATTAAAAAAAACATTAGGTCACTAGAGAAATGTATTCAATAATATCAATAAAGTGCAATAGAGGTAGAGGCTGGCCCCTATACCATGAATTTAAACGAGAATCAAACACCAGTGTATAGGGGTGCTCCTCACTGAGAGACAAACCTACCATCACAAATTTTAGAGTATTCTGTGTATACTAAATTTCACCAAAAAATACAGTCTCTATATCCACTTTAAAAGGCATTGGCATTTTTTTCAGAAACTTTGTCACAGGGTTGTACACCCACAACATAAGGACATCCATGGATCATCTGGATAAAAGCACATCAGCCCATTTGATGCGGTAACTATCTCAAACCTCCCATTTTGAAAATAACTGTCTAAGCCCTCCAAAGAAAAAGGAATAATGCAAAGATTACCCATTTGGGAATTGTAAGAGCAGAACTGGTATTGTTCTGGCATCGGTCATTCTACTATGTCAATTAGAATATCGATTCTTTGTGACAATTCTTGTAATGGATATAAAAAATGCTGGGTCAAAAATGGGGGCACGCTATCTCTTTCGCACTGTGTGCATTTTTACCACATTTGGCCTAGATTTGAATAAGGAAGATACCAAAGTGAGAACACGTATTCTTTCATTAGTTCAAGTATCTAAATCTTGAAATATGAAATTATTGCATATTTAAATAACGGATTTCTACTAAAGGACAAAATATTAAATTAAAAGTTTGCAAAATGAAAGTAATATACTTAGAAAAAACTCTCAGAACAATATACAAATTAAAAACAGTGTACCCCCTAGACATGTCCCCCGCCCCAATCCCAAGTGTTTTCAAAACAAGCACGTCCCAGGACGTGTGGACGACATTCCCAAGTCCCCAACGGTGCTACCAATTTTGGCACTTGGCAATGGCAACTTAAAACACATCTTTAAAAATAATAACACATTTTTTATTACTTATTTGGTTCTATTTGAACCCTAAGGGTATGTGGGGCCCATCTATGGTCTTCCTTTCCTTCAAAAGACCTCCAAGCTTCATTTGTATTGAGGTGGCTGAGGGCACCCATAAACTCTGATCATTGTGAATGCTTTCTCATAGTAGAAATCACCCCAATTGTGATTTCCTGTCCATTTGTCAACAAATTGACATGGCCTTAATAATTGTAAAACTTTAATTGGCAGCCTGGACAAATTTAATCCTAAACTGAACAAAATTGGTTGCACCATCCAATTCTGAAACGCACAAAAATCATTCTCCCTTGAGGTAAAATTCCATGCCCTCAACCAAAACTGGACTGGGTTGGGTTGTCCATTCCACATCATCCTAGGCTGCAAATACTGTAAATTCATGATGTGATAATTGTGAAACAAAATGAGATGCATTAACAAAGAATAACACATAAACCTAGGGGATGCTTCCTTTTTTCTAATTGACTCAAGACCCTCATGCATTTTATTTATAACATACCCTATGTAGTCATATCCTGTACTCACATAGGGACTCTGCAAATCTAGTACCAACATCAGAATGTCTGAGGAAATTCTCTTAGCGCCACCATCTACTCCCAAAACTCTACACAATCCGTATGCAATGTACTTGATACAGAAACTCAAGTCTTTATAGAAGTATGGGGAAGTCCCGGGTATTGCTGCAATATAGTTCTTGTTGGGTTTAGGAACATGAATTGTTTGCTACAGCAAGAAGAAGAGTGAAGAGCTGAGAAAAGAATGATTGGAGTGAAAAGAGTGATTATGAGTGAAAGTCACCATTCTAATTTCTAAGTAGTAATTCGATATTGAAAACTGTAAGGAAGCAAAGGTGTGCAGAAATGCTTCCTGCGCTAATCTTGAGAGGATGTTTATGCAAATTTCAACTTAAATATCATAAAGATCTCAAGAAATGCACAATAAAGCATAATCAAAATAGCAATGAATACATAACACAGTAATTACCGTGGGGAAACCCTTCCGAGAGAAAAACCCCACCCTCCAAAACCCGCACAATGCATTATCAAATCAAGATGATTAAAATACACTTGCAATGCAAGTTCTTACAGGAGCGCATCACCACAACTCGAACTCGGAGAGACTCCTTCTAGCATCCAATCTTGCAAAAACTCAATTATCAAACACCTCCCCAAGCCCTCCTTTTATAGTGATTTTACAACCTGAAAACCACTTGTGGTTTTACAAAACCATGGGCTTAACCACCATGCCACATGTTGCCCATTTTTGACATTTACATTTCCAAGATGGAAAAACAACCAGGTTAAAATAGTAATCCCGTCCATAATTTTGTCCTCTAGTTTAGACCCCCATAAAAGTCATAAAATAAGCTAACTATGCTCTAAAAATGGCTCTCCTATATTCTACTATGGACAAGACTCATTTTTGACAACTCACTAACCATTTTCCAATTCATACACATGTTTCTCAACATTCTCCCACTTGTCAAACACCTTGCAAGAGTCAGGGGATCTAAAATATCATGGACTTAATTGCTAGGGGCCGAGAGGCCCATAGACTCTGAACACCATCTGAACTTCTCTGTGCTCACGGGCTTAGTTAATGCATCAGCAACATTCACCAAAGTTTCTACCTTCTCCAACTTCACCTTGCCATCCTCAACCATATCTCTCACAAAATGATATTGTACATCAGTGTGCTTGGTCCTGGCATGAAAAGTAGGGTTCTTCGCTAGGCAAATTGCACTTTGACTGTCACTGTAAATTGTCACTGCACCCTGTTTGAACTCTATATCTAAACACAATCTCTTTAGCCAGATGGCTTCCTTACAGGCATGAGTAGCTGCCATATACTCTGCCTTAGTAGTGTACAAAGCGACCACAGTCTGTCGCTTGCTCATCCAACTGATTGCACCACTGAATAATGTAAACACATATGCACTGGTGGATCTTCTTCTATCAACATCACTAGCCCAGTCTGAATCCACATAGCCTTGAATATCTAAGGAATGCTCGTTTCCTGTTCCATGAAAACATATCGAGTACTCTAAAGTACCCCGCAAGTATCTGAAAACTCTTTTTACTGCATCCCAATGTGCTCTTCCTAGATTAGACATATAACGGGAAAGAACTCCCACTACTTGGGCAATGTCTGGTCTTGTACAGACCATAGCATACATCAAACTTCCAACAGCACTCTGATATGGTACTCGACTCATCTCTTCCATCTCCAAAGGGGATGTAGGACACTGTGAACTAGAAAGTTTTGTTCCCATTGTAATAGGAACACTCAATGGTCTAGAATCCTGCATATTGAATCTTTTCAAAATAGTACCAACATACTTGCTCTGGCCTAGCCAAAGCTTTCTGTTTTGTCTATCTCTTACAATCTTCATTCCCAGAATGTGTCTTGCTACACCAAGATCTTTCATTTCAAACTTTATCGAGAGCTGAGATTTTAACTCTGCAATCAAACCCTTTCCTTTGCCAATAAACATGTCATCGACATACAAGGCAATAACCAAGAAACGATCACCATTAGATTTGAAATATATACAGTGATCAGATTTAGATCGCACAAATCCCAAACTCAACACATATGTATCAAACTTCTGGTACCACATCCTAGGACTCTGTTTTAAACCATACAAGGATTTCTTTAACTTACAAAACAAATGACTTTTACCTTTCACCATATAGTGCTCTGGCTGTGTCATGTAAATTTCCTCCTCCAAATCTCCACGAAGGAAAGCTGTTTTCACATCCATTTGCTCGATCTCTAGATCATAAGCAACTGCAATAGAAAGTAAAAATCTAATAGATGTCATTTTGGCTGCTGGAGAAAAAATCTCACCATAATCTACTCCCTCAACCTGAGAGTAACCTTTTGCAACCAAACATGCTTTATACTTCTCAATGCTTCCATTTGAACCCATCTTCTTCTTGAACACCCATTTACAACCAACAGGCTTTCGTCCTTCAGGCAATGGTACAAGGTCCCATGTTTCATTCCTCTTAAGAGCTGTCATTTCTTCATCCATGGCTATTTTCCAGGACTCTGAATCATTCATACCAAGAGCCTCTTCTACAAATCTCGGTTCATCAATATTAGCATTTAATGCAAATATGCATCTCCAATCATCAAGAGAATACCCATACCTTTCAGGTGGTTTCCTTTGTCTAGTAGACCTTCGAGCAAAATCTGGTTCAGGTTCAGCCTCAGCTTTAGGTACCTCTTCTTCCTATGATGATTCGAAACTCGTAGAGCTCTCATTGACTTCTTGTCTTTCTAAAGGCCTCGATTCAACTTTCTCTGGTGTAGCAGGTAGTTGAATCACATCTTTATTTTCTTTTGTTTGTTCTAGCTGCACTGTAACAGAAGAAGGCTTAGTTTCTCTAAAAATAACACTTCTTGAATAAAATACCTTTTGTTCAACAGAATTCCAAAGCTTGTATCCTTTCACACCATAACTGTATCCGATGAAAATACATTTGACAGCTTTGTTATCCAATTTAGTCCGCTTCTCCTTTGGCACATGAGCATATGCTTCGCAACCGAACAGTCTCAGATGTCTAAGTGAAGGCTTGTGGCTCGACCACGCTTCCATTGGCGTCTTATCAACAAGAGCTGATGTAGGAGACCTATTTATCAAGTAGCAGGCAGTGGCTACAGCTTCAACCCAAAACTTTTGTTCTAGTCCAGCACCACTCAGCATACTCCTAGCCTTCTCCATCAGGATCCTATTCATTCTTTCTGCAACTCCATTCTGCTGTGGAGAATACGGAGTTGTCTTCTCTCTTTTAATACCACAATCTTTACAAAATGTGTCAAAATCATTGGAGCAAAATTCACCACCATTATCAGTTCTCAAACATTTTATTTTCTTTCCAGTCTGCAACTCAACCATTGCTTTAAATTTCTTTGAAACGACTGAAAACTTCAGCTTTACTCCTAAGAAAATAAACCAATGTTCTTCTACTGAAATCATCAATGAAAGAAACATAATAAACTGATCTACCAATAAAAAGAATATCAACTGGACCAAATACATCCGAATGGATTAGATTCAAAATACATGAGGGCTTATGAGAACTCGAGTAAAACTGAATGTTGTTTTGCTTACCATGGATACAATGCTCACAAAAATCAAATTCAAGATTGCAATCATTCAACCCATCGACAAGGTTCTTATTTTTCAAGGTTTGTAGACCCTTCTCACCTATGTGGCCAAGTCTCTGGTGCCATAACATGGTCTTCTCTGCAGCCAACTTTGATTCGGTAGACAGAGCACCTTTGGGTACCCAAAACCCACGACCATCTATTGAAAGAGAAACCCTCTCTTTTTCCAACTAAGTAGTCTTTTTCACAATCTTATCAGAAGTACTATTGCACTCAATTGTGCATGCATCAAGCTGCTACAGTGTACCCAATCTGCTTCCTCTTGCTATTACCATAGCACCTCTCACCATTTTCAAACCTACTTCAGAAAATTGTACATACACACCCACATCTATTAGCTTGCTAACAGATAACAAATCCCTTGCTAGTCCCGAGATATGCAAGACACCATCAAATCTTCTAATTCTACCATCAGAAAATTTCACACGAATACTTCCACGACCAACAATATCAAGTACTGAGTTATCACCCAAATACACCTTACCACCATCAAAATTTTCATACTTACTAAACCAGTTTCTATTAGGAGTCATGTGGAAAGATGCACTTGAGTCTATTAACCATGCATTGTCACCTGCATGAGTGGCCAAGGCTGCGATGAAAGCGTCTCCATCTTCCTTCTCGGACTCAAAATCAGAATCTTGCTTCTTCTTCTTCTTCTTCTCCTCTTTGCAATCCTTTCGGAAGTGTCCGAGTTTGCCACAATTCCAGCAGATTGCCTTGGACTTACCAGGAGATTTTGATCTCCCCTTATTCTTGGACTTAGAATGACCATGCTACTTTTCGTTCTTGCCTCTTTCTTTTGGTCTTCCTTGAATACTCAAAGCCTCTTTCGCATTCAGAGACACCTTCCTTCTCATCTCTTCAGAAAATAGAGAACCAACAACATCCTCCATCTTCAAGACAACTGAAGTGCTCCCTATGGCCATGACAAGGCTGTCCCATGAGTCTGGCAATGAACATAGCAAGATTTGGCATCTTTCTTCTTCATCCATTGGCACCCCTACTGAGGTCAACTGAGTCACCAACATATTAAAGTTTTCCAGATGCTCAGAGATTCGTCCACCTTCTTCCATTCTCAAAGAATACAATTTCTTCCTTAAGAAGATCTTGTTCACAAGTGATTTCGCTTGATAGATCTCACTTAGCTTCTTCCAAAGCTTCTTTGCAGTAGATTCTTCATGGACATTTATCAGAATAAAGTCTGCAAGACACAATCTAATGAGACCTTTAGCTTTTCTATCAGTCACATCATACTGTGCAACTAAAGTCGGATCTGCGGGCCTCTGCTTATTCTCATCAATCGCATCCCATAAATCCTGATCAATCAACATATCTTTCATCTTCAGCTTCCACATCTCAAAGTTTGTGCCAGAAAACTTCTCTACATCAATCCTCCTCGAAATGCTTGCCATCTTTTCAATCCTGCTATACAGAAATGAAATACTCTGCACAAGCTCCCACTCAAACCTTGATTAGCTCAAAAAACCCTGTACCCAACAAATAGAACCAAAACTGGTCAGGCTCTGATACCACTTGTAAGGAAGCAAAGGTGTGCGGAAACGCTTCCTACGCTAATCTTGAGAGGACGGTTATGCAAATTTCAACTTAAATATCATAAAGATCTCAAGAAATGCACAATAAAGCATAATCAAAATAGCAATGAACACATAACACAGTGATTACCGTGGGGAAACCCTTCCAGGAGAAAAACCCCACCCTCCAAAACCCACACAATGCATTATCAAATCAAGATGATTACAATACACTTGCAATGCAAGTTCTTACAGGAGCGCATCACCACAACTCGAACTCGGAGAGACTCCTTCTAGCATCCAATCTTGCAAAAACTCAATTATCAAACACCTCCCCAAGCCCTCCTTTTATAGTGATTTTACAACCTAGAAACCACTTGTGGTTTTACAAAACCATGGGCTTAACCACCATGCCACATGTTGCCCATTTTTTACATTTACATTTCCAAGATGGAAAAACAACCAGGTTAAAATAGTAATCCCGTCCATAATTTTGTCCTCTAGTTTAGACCCTCATAAAAGTCATAAAATAAGCTAACTATGCTCTAAAAATGGCCCTCCTATATTCTACTATGGACAAGACTCATTTTTGACAACTCACTAACCATTTTCCAATTCATAAACATGTGGAAAACTACCACAAACAAATTCTGGATTTTTCCAGAAAAATATTGCAAGGTTGAGACACATGTTTCTCAACAAAAACTTCAATGTTCATTGTTCAATGTTCAAGTATTTACTATTTAGTATTTGGCATTTGCAATTTTGCTATTTTACTTCTTAATAGTCTTATACATCTTTTCATAATTAGCATTTTAAGTATCATATAGTATATACACCGTTGTCCCCCCGCCATCCCCAAATTGAGGCCCTTTTGTCCCCCCGTCCCAAAAACCTGTCCCCCTGTTACAGCGTCCCCCGTCCTCAATGGCAGTGTAACTATGATTATAAATAAATTCTTAATTGAAAATATGAGTGATATGGAATCAAAAAGAAATATAAAGTACTTATATTAAATTATATGTCAGTTAGACAAAATATAGATTCTTTGTGACAATTCTTGAAATAGGTATAAACAAATCTTGAGTCAAAAATGAGGATGCGCCATCTCTTTGATTCTTTGTGACAATTCTTGAAATAGGTATATGTGATAGTAAACCATTTAATAGCTCATAATCTTGAGTTAAACTTCACTTTATGGGCCCTGCTGGTAAAGGGATGGGGAAGTGCAAAGGCAAAGATAAAAATAAGGGGTTGTCTCTGCACAAATAGCATGATTTGTAAAAGAACAAGAGGTTGATAGATTGATTAAAAGATCAAAACAAACTTCTTATGTTGGTCTATCTAGAAAGGAAAAAATGTAATTACCCATTGAATCAGTTGCAACCTCCAAACATCCATTCTTGCCTATATCAGAAGTGGAAGATGAAGAAGTGGAAATTACCACCCGCAAAAGAGGTCCATTGGACACGGCATTTAAAATGGAGGCAAGAGACATTGTTGATCAAGTCATTGGACGTTGCCTCTATGTTGATGGTCTTCCTTCCAACTTGGTGAGATCACCATATTGGAAGGAAATGGTGTCGGCCATCAATAGTGCACCAGCTGGTTACACAAGTCCTACGTATGAAAAAAGTGCGTACCACCATATTGCAAAAAGAGAGGGCTGTTGTAGAGAAATATTTTCAACCAATTAGAGATTCTTGAATTAACTTGGGTGTTTCTATTGTTTCTGATGGATGGAAAGATACCAGAAACCGTCCATTGATTAATGTTATTGCAGTGTCCCCAAAAGGGGCAATGTTTTTTAGGGCAGTTGATTGTGAAGGAGAAGAGAAAGATGCACAATTCATTTCCAGAATTCTCATTGAGTCCATAGAGATGGTGGATAGAGAGAATGTGGTCCAAGTAATCACAGACAATGCAAAAAATTGTAAGGGTGCGGGTGCTTTGGTTAAGGGCCGATATAACCACATTTTTTTGACACCATGCACCATACACTTCCTAAACTTGGTAATGCAACAAATTGGCACTCAAATAGAATGGTGAAACAAATATACTAAGAGGGGGAGGAGATCCAAATGTTTGTGACGAACCACCAAATGTCACAATCAATATTCAGAACTTTCTCAAAATTGGAGTTGTTGAAGGTAAATTTAATTTATTTATTTAATTTTAATAAACTTTATGTCATGTTCAATTATCAATTTGTATATAAATTTGCTTGATATTTATTGACATATTGCTATTAACTTACTTAGGTTGTTGAGACCCGATTTGCATCTCATACTTGCTATGAGACGACTTCTCAAGGTGCAAGAGGTGTTGAGTCAAATGGTTATTTCCAACCAATGGGGTGTATGGAAGGATTCACATTTAGAGAGGGCCCAAAAGGTCAATCATTGGTCTTGGATGACAGTTGGTGGGCATATATGCAATATGTATTGGATTTCACCAAGCCTATCATGACTATGCTCTAATTTGTTGATACAAATGCACCTTGTTTGGGGGATGTCTATGATGGCATGGACACAATGGTAGAGAAGGTAAAGATTGCAATACAAAAACATGAGAATAATCCCATAGAATGTGAAACCTTATGCAATAAGGTGGAAACAATCATTTATCATCATTAGGAAAAGATGACCACCCCATTGCACCTCCTTGCATATGCCCTATCTTCGAGGTACTATAGCAAGGAAGTACTTTCTATGTCAAGTAGATTAGCACCATATATAGATGAAGAAGTTGCTAATTAGTACAAGAAAGCTTTTGAAACTCTTCAAAGATGAAATACAGAAAAAAGTTAGGACAAAATTTGACTTGTTTGCCTCAAGAAGAAATCATAGTCCAGCTATTAATGACCAAAACAATATGGAAGCTATCACAGGTACCTCCATGGTCAACCATTTAAGTATCTACAACCTCGAGCAATCAAGATCCTCTTACAAGTAAGTTTTTTTTGTTTTTTCTACCATTGTATTCTATAATTTAGTACTTACAATTCTTTAATTTACTTTGCATTTTTATTTTTAGTTTTGTGAGCATTGTCTAAGTTGCAAATTTTTCTGCCACAAAACGGAATTGGAGTATATACTCCTTTATCCACTCAGTGAAGCATAACCGTTTAGATTCAAAAAAAGCTGAAGACTTGGTTTATGTTCATTGCAGCTTACGTCTTGTATCACGTAAGAATCCAAACTACAAGCATGGGGCAGCAAAGCTTTGGGATGTAGCCCCTAAGTGTGCCAACTTGGATGCAACCATTGAGGACCTTACTAGACTCACTACAAACTATGATGATGATGATTACATCCCGACACATGGTGCATCTAGTGCAAGTGGAATCGCTTTGGGCTCAAATGATCCTGAATTTGCAGCAGCTGAAGATGAAGATGATTTTTTTGATAATCATTATGATTTTGATTAGTGAATCCTAATTGATGAATCATGAACTACATTTTGATTTTGTAATTGTAATAATTTTCTGATTTTCATTGGAATTGTGAACTTAGACATATATGGTATGGCTTATTTGAATATTTGTGAACTATTGATTGGCATTTAATATTTATCTTGATCAATGATGAAGTATCATACAATCAAATGATTTCTTGCATTTTTTTGAATATATATATATAAGCGTAGCCAAATGCAACCAAAACCCACAAAAAATAATTTCAAGCATCCATGTACCAGGTTCTCGTACCCGCATCCGCATCCACACCCGTACCCGTAACTTAGGAAAATATAAGTAATATGGAATCAAAAAGAAATATAAAGTACTTATATTAAATTATCTTTTGTCAGCTTTGGAAGACAATAGGCAGCAGTCATTTGTCACATATGGCACTCTCAAAAGAAGTGAGCAACCAATAAGATGAATAAGGACATAGGAATTGAGTGCAATTAGCAGAAATGGTGTATGAGATGAGCTCTGGTTATTCTCTACACTAAATAACACAACTGAACAAATTCAAATCCGCATAACACAATGTTTTTACTACTTTTTTCGCATTTTTACAGCATTGTGGAGGCAGACTGTGAGGATCAGACCAGTGATGATCATGTGAAAATCCATCCGGTTATACAAATTTTTGTTTTTTATAGAGACACATACTTAGATACTATTTTGTGTGTAAAATAGCCATATTCTATGAGATGAGGCAAATAGGATGCCATCATAGGAGATGGTGCCCCTGCCATCTGAGAAAAAAATTCATGACAATTTGATTTTTAGAAGAGCAGCGTGGGAATTCAAGGCCACATGCCTGACAGTTGCAGTTGCATGAGAGTTTCCAATGTCTTTTCAACAAACCATTCAATGCATATCCTGTGGTCATCACATTCCAACAGACCAAATCTACATTATTACCATAACGGTGTTACTATTTCTTCCTGAGTTCTTGCCTTAAATGTATTCACTTAAGTCTTAAACTGTTCAGAAAAAGCTATCAAATACATTTGATACTGCCAAGCTATTGAGGCAAGTAAACCTCCCCCCAAAAGAAAAGAGAGACAGATAATACGGTATACCATTTTCAATGCTGCTTGTAAAGTGAATTTGCATCATTTTAAAAACTACTCCATCGATGATAAATTATAATGAAAAAAAAATGCATGTCTCCACTTTTGAAGATGAATGTCTGTTCAACCAAACACCACGTCTGTTTACCAAAACAATTTTTGAACTCAATATTGAAGGAGAACGAATCTAGTAATTTTCGATCTGTTAAATTTGTTAGAACTTAGGACAAATGATATTTCAAAGAATAGAATGTGAAATCATAATCATGAACTAATCAAAAGTTTAAAGGTCTCTATTTTTAAATAATAAATATGTTTCTGCAGCCAGAAATAATTTTTAAAACTGTGACGTCTAAAAAATAAGAAAATAAAATGCACTACCTATGTTTAAGATTATGTGAATGTTCAAAATCATATAATAAATAGCCTTGCCAATCTATAAACCTGGCTGTCATGACTCACAAAGATAAATACTTAATGTTTGAAATGCAATAAAATAAAATTTGGGTGGCATTGTGGAATTTAATGACTGAGTACAATCCATAAAGATATATTATCATATAATTTAGACTCAAGCAAATTCACATTTCAGCCACATGTGAATGAAATAGAACAAGTTTTAAACCTCTCCATATTTGAAAACTATTTAATCTAAAATCATAATCTACTACATGTTATACATAATCAACATAGATATCCCATAGTAAAATTTGTTGACATGAATCCTTCTCCCTACTTACTAGACTTTGTTACCATAGACACATAATTGCTTAATAGTAATGAATCTACAAATCTACAATGCAACCAAAAGCATGAATCATAAAATTGTTTTGTTTTTTTTAATTTTAATCAGCAGCCAAAACAAGGGGGCTAACCCTTACACAACCGCAGCCAAAGGGTTGTCAATAGATCAACAAAACATTACAAAAGGTGCTGGTTGTTACATGCCAAGGCCACAAAGGGCACACAGTTGATAGATTTACCTGTCTCCCTTAAAAAGGCCTCTTAAAGAACAAAGGGCCACAACTGGCCACTTACAACACAGAGGCCAAAACAGGCCATTAACAACAGACAACCAACACCTTGACAAGTGGGATAAAATAACAGAGGGATTTTTAAAGTCTTCCCGAGCCTTCACAATGGGTGACAAAATGATATCGGAAATCACCCTGTAGTAAAGAACAACACCCCTCCAACTGAAAAGCCACCCCCCATCTGCAAAACTCCTTTCCATAGCAACATACAAGGAACCCACCTCAATAGGAGCAGAAAAGGAAGAGATTAATAGACTGGAGAGCCAACCACAAATCCATCCCATGCCCAAGTAGCCATAGAAAGGAGAAGACCGCCCAAATTTACTAACATCCTTGACAAAACAAGTCCCTGCCTCCATAGGAGACTCTTCCAAATCCATAGAAACCACAAAACAGGAAGAAACAAACTAAGTGCGCCAAGTTCTTACCAAATAAAACATCTTCCACGGCACTAGCCGTAACATGCCAAAATTAGGGAAAATCAAACATATGCTTTTCTGAAAATTCTGGGTTATTTTGTACTCATGTCTGATCATAATAACAATCAGAAAATTATGTTTATGATTCTATATCTGATCAGAAATCTGAGATGTAATAAGAATAATCTGATGCAAAGTTCATTTCCATATTTAAGCCCTAGTTGTAAAAAAAAAATTGTAACTGACTTATGCTCTAGTTTGCATATTTTATTATTTTCTTTTTAGTATCCCATTTGGGGATATTACAATGGTATCAAAGCCACAAGACTTGGCAGCCTACTGGCTTTTATTGCATGCGAGGAAAAGGTGGTCACAATCTGGAGAAATTTAAAGGACCAATGGCAGATTCAGATCAGCCCCCATCATCAAGTGAAGAAGAAGCAAAACAGATGTTTTCAAACATGATAAGACTGTTGCATGATAACAATCTCTATTAGAGTCAGTTCACTCATAACACAGCGAATGGTAGGACATTGGTGCTTAGAGAAGAAGGAGAAGGCAGCAAAACTGCAGGCAGTAAGGCACATTCTACATGCAGATCCTCATAGTCCAGACCATTTATACCCACTTTTATCCAAAATAGATCTTTGATCAGGATACCACCAGATTCGAGTTTGGGAGCAAGATGTACATGAAACTGCTTTCAGATGCGACTATGGACATTTTGAGTATTTGGTGATGCCCTTTGGATTATCTAATGCTCTAGCCACTTTTTAGTCTTGTATGAACCATGTGTTCAACAAGCAATTGCGGAAATTTGTGTTGTTCTTTGATGACATCCTAGTGTATAGAAAGACGTGGGAGGGGCATCTTCGTCACCTTGATGCGGTACTGAATATTTTGCAATTAATTCCCTTTTTGTAAAAGCTTCTAAGTGCAAGTTTGGTATGACTAGGCTATTGTATCTTGGATAGGTCATTGGGTATGGCGGTGTTAAGGCACATATTGAAAAGATTCAAGCTATACTTGACTGGCCACCATCAAAAAAGGTGTCACAATTGAGGGGCTTAATTGGTTTATGCACATACTACAGAAGGTTTGTGAAGGGATTTTCTTCATTTACCGCTTCTTTGATAGATTTGACCAAGGAGACCTTTGTTTGGACAAATGAGTCTCAAGTGATCATGGATCATCTTAAGAAGGTAATGAGTACTTGTCATGTTTGGCTTTACCAGATTTCTCTAAGCCTTTTGTACTTGAATGTGATGCATCCGGTATTGGTATTGGGGCTATTTTGATGCAAGACAAGCATCCCATTGCTTATGAGAGCCGAAAATTGAATGAAGTGGAAAGGAGGTTCTCTACATATGACAAGGAGATGTTGGCCATCATGCACGCACTTGAAACGTTCCACCAATATCTTGTGGGCAGCAAGGTTATAGTGAGGACTGATCATAATAGCCTCAAGTATTTCATGGAGCAAAATAGATTGAATGAAAGACAACAACGTTGGGTAAGTAAGCTACAAGGATATGATTTTGATATTGAATTTGTCAAAGGAAAAAAAGTGTTGTCGCTGATGCATTATCTAGAAATCCCACATTTTGTTCACTTTCAGAAATTTCAGCCACTTGGAAGGATCACATACTAGCAAAATATGCCAAAAATCAACATGCTTGTGATATTTTAGAAGGTGAAATTGAAGATGAGAGGTATAAGGTGCTTTATGATATCATCTATTACAAAGATAGAATCTACCTAGTGCCTGAAAATGAGTATAAACATAAAATTCTTGCTGTTGTTCATAACAATCAGCTTGCTGGTCACCCTGATTATTTGAAGACATATAGATGTATTTGTGAAAGATTCTCATGGAAGGGAATGAAAGATGATATTCTTAAACATGTGAGAGAATGTCTTAAATGCCAAAGAAACAAGGCTGAAACTTCTTTTCCAACAGGGTTGTTACAACCACTTCCAATTCGGAATTAGAAATGGGAGCAAATATCAATGGATTTTATTACAGGGCTGCCTAAGGTGAATGGTAAAGATTGTATTTTTGTTGTAGTGGACAGACTTACAAAGCATGCTCATTTTATGCCTATGCCTTTCGAATTCAGAGCACCACAAGTTGCTAGCTTGTTTTTTGAGTAAGTTTTCAGATTGCATGGAGTGCCAAAGAGGATTGTATGTGATAGAGACCGCATATTCATTAGTACTTTTTAGCAAGATTTGATGAAGTTGGCTGGAACGGAACTTGACCATAGCACAAGTTATCATCCTCAAACAGATGGTCAAACTAAAATTGTAAACAAGTGGCTTGAAGGCTACTTGAGAAATTAAGTTTCTGGGCAGCCAAAAGCATGGGCAAAATGGTTACATTTGGCAGAATTTTGTTACAATACTACATATCATATGAGCATTGGCATGACACCTTTCAAAGCTTTGTATGGTTATGAATCTCCTACATTTGTGGGTTTGGTCTTTTCTAATTCTAGAGTCTAATTCTAGAGCTTCAAAAGCTCTTGAGTGGGCTAAAGAAAATCAAGATATCCTCAAAGCGCTCAAGCAAAATATACAGATTGCACAGGAACAACAGAAGAAATATGTGGATCGTCATCGAGTTGAGAGGCCTTTTGAGGTGGGAGACTTGGTATTTGTGTGTCTTCAAACTTATAGACAATCCGCATTGAAGATAAATGGGGCCGAAAAGCTTAAACCCAGATTTTATGGACCTTTCAAGGTGACTAAGAGGATTGGTAAGGTAGCATATGAGCTGGAGCTGCCATCTACCAGCAAGATTCACAATGTATTCCATGTGTCATGCCTAAAAAAGGCACTTGCACAGAATGTGACACCTTCAACTAAGTTACCCCCATGGCTAAAGAGGGCAAATTGATACTTATACCAGAAACAATTTTACAAGTAAGGGAGAAAAGGCTAAGGAACAAGGTAATTTATGAATATCTTATCAAATGGAAAAACTTGCCTTTGGAGGATGCAACATGGGAGGGAGAGGAGATACTCAAACATCCTAGTCTTCAAATGCTTGAGGACAAGAATTCTTTGGGTGGGGAGGACTGTAATCTCCCCAGCTCAAAGCAAGACAATTAACAGCAATTGGTTGTCCTTTCCTTGGATTACCCAAGAGGAAGAGGACATAAAGCATCATTGGGTAAGAAACAAGGTCCTTGGCTTGTGCTAAATTCTAATTTTAAGTTGAGTGCACGTCTTTTGATGCAACTTAAGTGAACTTAAGTTATTTCTAAGTCAACTTAAGTTATTTGAAGTTAGGCACGTCTTTTTAGGCAACTTAAGCGATGCCTAGCCAAGGGACTTAAGTTATTCCCTCTTTTATGTACTTAAGTGAAGTGACTTAATAAAAACATATGACAAAAAGCTAAGGTGGGCCCCCAACTTCAAAGAGTTTCATTGGTGCACACTTTAGGTTTTTATTTTGGAGTGCTGGATTAGTAGGTGGAATATCAAGGGTGGAGATTGATTCATCTTTTTAGAAGGTGCTATACAACACCCTAAGGGCTCATTTAGAGCTCATTATGTGATGAAATTTTCTGTTGTTGTTGCTCCATCTTGGCTTGAGGATTGAAACCCTCAAGTATCCCTGATTTCGATGAGACACAAGGGCTCTCCTTAGTCAGAAGAGTGTGTTTTGGTGGAAGAACTCCGGTTTGTGAAACCCTAGCACATTGCTAATTCTGGGCTGCAAGTATTGATCAGGTTTGAAGGCCAAATTAGGACAATATCAGTGCTGGAGACTCAGATTAGGGACATTCAGTGTTGCAGATCATCCAATTTTGAGTTTTTTTTAGGGGCAGCTGCAAGGAGCAGCTAGAACAGACTGTTTGACAATCATTTTGGGAGTTTAGTGCTTCCATTTTCGACAGCTAGGGTTTGATGAAGTACAGAAATAAATCTGAAGTATTCTTGTACCTAAATCTGTCTATATTCCTGTCTATATCTCAAAAAAAATAGGGGAAATCAGACATGCTTCACTGAAAATTCTGGGTTATTTTGTAATCATTTTTTATCATAATAACAATCAGAAAATTATGTTTATGATTCTATATCTGAGATGTAATGAGAATAATCTGATGTAAACTTCATTTTCAGATTTATGCCCTAGTTGTAAAAAGAAAATTGTTAACAGACGTGTGCTCTAGTTTGCATATTTTATTGTTTTCTTTTTAGTATCCCATTTGGGGATATTACAGACAAAAGGATCTTACCTTGCTTGCGTAAGGCCAGAATTATGTAATATTAAGGATAGACCAAACATCATAACCATTTATCTCTGTTTTGCAGCAATAAAGACATGCCCTTGTAATTTATCAGGTTGGACATTGAAGGCAGACAAGGTAAAATGTGGCTACAGGATTTTGTCAGCATTCTTAATTCCTCCCTCAATAAATTTAGTCAGCATTCATTTACTCCTGCCTGATATTGAGACTGTCAATGATGCCATGCTGGGCCTCTTGAAGGCCAACATCAGGTCTTTCTATACGACTCTGGGGAATCTCAATGTGGGAAATACAAAATTTATGAAGCTTACTAAAGTTGATCAGATTGTGAATGTACTTCAGATTCTGATAGAAGTGCAAGCGAAAACGGAGGATCTTAGAAAGTAGAATTTTGAACATGAGATGCCAAGATAGGTGTAGCAACTGGGCATGTATTTTTGCTTGTCCACTCAGGGGTTCCATTTTGACAAATGACGGTAACAAGAAATGGAAGAATATTTTGATGAAGACTAGGAAGCCTAATCTTAACGGACAGTTTTCTCCACCTCTATGGCTGTTAACACTGATTTATTTCATTCTCTCCTTCT
The DNA here is from genome assembly GCA_027943335.1 of Chamaecyparis obtusa. NCBI lineage: Eukaryota > Viridiplantae > Streptophyta > Pinopsida > Cupressales > Cupressaceae > Chamaecyparis > Chamaecyparis obtusa. Next base: position 1,117,966 of record BSBK01000226.1, on the reverse strand, counting down.
CTGTCTACTGTCCCATGATCATGTTTAAAAACATCTGTTCAAAACAGTCTCACACATTTCAAAATTTGATCCAAAAGAAAATATTTAATAATCATAAAATGAATGATGTTGAAAACGTATATATAATATTAAGTACTATAATATAATAATTGATATGAAGCACAATAAACATTGCCTGGGATTACCATATACTGAAAGCTATAAAATTCTAAGTAATAAACTTCTATTGGCAAGTATATAGTATGTTATACTGAAAGTCTGAAAGCTATAAAATTCTAAGTAATAAACTTCTATTGGCAAGTATATAGTATGTTAGCAAATAATTTTGTTTAAAAAAGTAGAAAAAAATCCCTTTACAACATAATTCTTTAGGAAGAGCATATAAATAAGTTAATAACTAGTAAGTTAAATACTTAAAAGCTGTACCATAATAAGTTAAAAGTATCAAAGCAGCCCAAAACTCAAGTTAATATGCAGCAAGATTCTGAACTAAAAAGTGAAGAGTACATTACAACAGACAAAGACAACAAAAAATCGTTGAAATCCGATATATCATTTAAGAGCTTAGGCTACATGAAGTTAGCTATAACAGTGACTGATAACTTAAAAGTTCCAATTGTAAAAACTTGAACTTGATATAATTATTTAGATATTGAACTTGAAAGCTGAATATTTTGTCAGTATACTGCATGAATATTATTGTATTTCAATTCTCATTAGATGTTGAACTGTTGATCTTATCTCACGGGAATAATTGTCTGAGACCAATCCATAGATACCATGCCTAAAATATCAACACACAACTTATGGCTCAATATTGTTGGATTTATGACTAATACTTTATCATCAATACATGTTCATAAATCAGTGAGTGATTGTAATAGACAAAAACACGAAACAACAAATTGTATACCACATTAATACTATTATATTCTAATTGTCATTCAATAATATTGTATTCCAACTCTAATTCAGTGTTGATCTCATCTCACAGGACCAATCGACTGAGACCAATCTATAGATACCATGCCTGAAATATCAACACACTACTTATGGCTCAATATTGTTGAATTTATGACTAAAACTTTATTATCAATATATGTTCATAAACCAGTGATTGATTGTAATGGACAAAAACATGAAACAACAAATTGTTTAAGGCAAAAACATGGCAGGTGTGAATGGTAGAAAGATAGACAAGAAGCTATCCTCTGTTACACTTCGACAGCACTAACAACTATGCCCAGACTCAACAGACCATCATTAGCTAAACCCAAAAATATTTTTCAAGTCAAATCACTTCTCTATGACAAACACAAAAATTTACATGAATGCAAACAACACCAAAATTGTAATCCAACTCCCACTTTCAATATAGGGTTTCAAAACGACAAAAGGGTAGGCTCAAAAGTTACAAATGGTATAGAGCTTGGCTGCCAAAAACCAAATGCATCATCTAGTCGATGACGTGACCATTGTCTGTTCTTCATATGGTAAACTATGATAGAATTGTAACCGCATGTAAACCATACTACGCCACCGCTTGCAGTTACCTCCCAGAAAGTGTGAAGCTCGTGTGTTAAATCTAAATCATGTTCTCGAATCCACTGCTTATGTTCTGTATCCAATATCCAGAACACAAAATACCCATCACCATCACCATCATCCGATGCACAAACTAATAGATTTCCCTCCCATTCAATGAGGCAAAATATAAAGTCTATTGAGGCAGGAACAAAAATAGAAAAGCTCCATTGATCTTGATTCACATCATAACCCATAATCATGAGTAAAAGTTCATTTTCATCTTCATACAAGCCCTCTACATCTCTAAATCCTTCCAATTCCCGGGCATCTCTGATTCTGATTCTAATAACACAATAAATGACACCATTAAAAAAAAGTTGAGTCCCTAGAGAATTGTGTTGATACATATTAATAAAGCACAATAGAGGTAGATGCTGACCCCTGTACCAAGAATTTAAATGAGAATCAAACACCACGGCATATGGGTGCTCCTCACCGATAGAGCCGCCTATCATCACAATTTTTAGAGTATTCTGTGTATAACAAATTTCACTAAAATATAGCGTCTCTAAATACACTTCAAAAGGCATTGGCAATTTTCTCAAAAACTTTGTCACAGGGTTGTACACCCACAACACACAAACATCCACAGGATCAATTGGATAAAAGCACATCAGCCCATTTGATACGGTAACAATCTCAAACCTCCCATTTCGAAAAGAACTGTCTAAGCCCTCCAAAGAAAAAGGAACAATGGAAAGATTACCCGTTTGGGAATTGTAAGAGCAGAACTGGTATTGTTCTGGCGTCGGTCGTTCTACTGTGTGAGTGAGACATAATATCGATTCCTTCTGACAGTTCTTGTAATGGGTATAAACAAAACCTGGATCAAAAATGAGGGTGCGCCACCTCTTTCGCACTGTGGACATTTTGAGCACATCTCTTGTTGAAACCCTCGAAAGTACGTTTGTAATCAGCTCAAAAAGGCATTCCACCTCCTCTGCACTGCTTCCTTCTGTCAAGCTGGAAATGCTCGTCATTTTCAGATCGCTCAAAACAACAAGTGTGTTCAGGTAATTTTTGCGGGAATTGGAATTTGAGACAAATTCATTATCTCAAAATCAGGTTTTGAAATTTTGGTTTTGTGTATTCGGAATATAGTTTGGATCCGGAAGATGGCTGAGACAAATTTCGGTTTTCCATATTTTGCATTTGGTTGCCATTTTCAAAATTGGAATTGGAAGTGACAAATTTTTATTTATGTGTTTGGTTTGCAATTTCAAATTGGAATCGGAATTACATTATCCAATTTCTGTGTCTAGTTCTACATTTTCAATTGGAATTATATTTTGAGAAGAAAATTTAAGTTTTTATAATTATTATATAATGTTTTAATTTAATATTTTATTTTTGTTATCCATTTTTTATTTATAATTTTTTTTTTATTAATTTATATTTTTATATAGAAAATCATAAACAAAATTTAATATTTTTTTTCCAATATTGTGAAGAGTAAACTTAACTTTTTTTAATAATTTAAGAAAGTAATCATAGCATTGCTCGATATCACATCAAAATATAAATAAGTCATCTAGTCCACATATATATCTATTTCTGCATAATGATCCAACAAATAGCCGAACTAAATAGTACGATTGTTGCACAAATTAAACATCGTAAAAACATGATTTCAGCTTTATACGTAGCCTCCGCTTTTGCAAAAGCTTTTTCGAGTGCTTTGCAAAACTTGAACTCGTCATCCACAACAGGTATATATAGAGAACGTGCAGATGACTTAGACAGCGATGGGGTGTCATTGGCCCACCGAAAATACTGACATCCACCACCATCCTACAATACAAATCTAAATTAGTCTCACTATAATGACTAATATTTATTCTTTGTAAACATTTAAATATTGTGCAATTAACAACCTTTTTCTTATTTTTGCAACTCCAAAATTGACGATCTGGATTATCCCGCGTGTGTGACGTCTTTAACACGCAACGCGATCCATCACCACACTCACACATAAGGACATTTACCATAGCCATCAGCACTGTATCAAGCAATTTTTTGTTCATTCATACTATTTTTGTTCATTCATATATAACATGACCATATTCTATGAGTACAAATTGAAAAAGTTTCATTTATGTTGATATTACAAATTTATAGAAAAAATATAATGACAACTATATCAGATAGAAGTTTTGGGGAAGAACAATATCCATGAACTGAATGGTGGTGTGAAAACACATCGTTAAATAAGAAAATGCAAGGAAATTCACGCTCTACGCCCTTATGCCCCACATTTGATGAGCAACCATCTCATATCCCGCTCATTCTTCCCATTACTTTCCATATTGTTAGATGGTCAATCCTGCATCTACAAAGTATATATGATAGAAAAATTAAAACTTGTTTATTTTTAAATGGAATACACCAAGGAGTACCATCAGAAATATTGATCATTTACAAACATGAATAGTAAACAATCATCAAATAGCTCATTTTTTTTCATCATATGTGGATATTTTAGGCATCGATGTTTCAAATAGCTTCTGGATTCGATTGTGTAGATAGTTTTGGATCACACTATGTGATCCATCATCAGGATGAAAGAGACCAAAATGATTGCAACGGACCAAAATGATGGACTTTTCTTTCAATCATTTTTCTCTCTTCCATCCTGATGAAGGATCACAGAGTTCTTTCATAAACGTTGATGCCAAAAATATCTACAAAATCGAATCCAGAAGCTATTTCAAACATATTTAATGTCAGCATATGTGTAGTCTCACTTTATCATCATATGTGTAGTCTCATAACTATCCATTTATGTTTCTGTACCTATCACGTGGTTTTTTAAAATGAATGAAAAATGAAAAGAAATTGAAGATGAAATAGAGCACTGAACAAAGTAGAATTATTTAACTTAATTTCGTAATGCAACAATAATAACAAGAAGGTTAGGGTATATACATACAGAATCATGAACAATACAGTCGTCTACCAAAACACATTTATAAAATCATGTCTGAAGAACTAGAAATGGATAGTTATGAGACCACACATATATAAAATCATGTCTGAAGAACTACAAATGGATAGTTATGAGACTACACATTTATAAAATCATGTCTGAAGAACTAAAAAGGGATAGTTATGAGCATTCATCATGTGGTACTCCTTCGTGTATTCCACTTAAAAGCAACAACACTAACAAATGAAATCAATGGTCAAGGGAGGGCAAGATCTTGCAATACCAAAACATTAAACCAATATGCACCAATATGCAAAAATACCATATCCAGTAACTTTGAAAGCAAGGCATAAAAGCAACAACACTAACAAATGAAATCAATGGTCAAAGGAGGGCAAGATCTTGCAATACCAAAACATTAAACCAATATGCAAAAATACCATATCCAGTAACTTTGAAAGCAAGGCATAAAAGCAACAACACTAACAAATGAAAACAATGGTCAAGGGAGGGCAAGATCTTGCAATACCAAAACATTAAACCAATATGCACCAATATGCAAAAATACCATATCCAGTAACTTTGAAAGCAAGGCATAAAAGCAACAACACTAACAAATGAAATCAATGGTCAAAGGAGGGCAAGATCTTTCAATACCAAAACATTAAACCAATATGCAAAAATACCATATCCAGTAACTTTGAAAGCAAGACATACATGCAACAAGTGCACTTAATTGGTGTCATAGCTAGGAGCACAACTATTACATTTTGCAACATAAAGAAATATTTAAGCTCATAAAATCCATAAATATTTCACATTGGATCAAATAAGTGTGTCATTTTAAGGTGGCAAGTAAAAGTCATAGTGTGCCAGCTGATGAAACTCCTGATTGCACATTCCCAGTGTATGGTTGGCAAGAATCCCATAGAGGGGCTACTTACTAATAAATTGCTTAACCACAAACACAAGTGTACACTGTAACAAGTGTATAATACATTGCTTAACCACAAACACAAGTGTAAACTGTAACCACAAACACAAGTGTACACTGTAACAAGTGTAGATTGTAACAAGTGTATAATACATTGCTTAACCACAAACACAAGTGTATACTGTAACAAGTGTATACTATCACCAGTGTATACTGTAACTTGCATGATTCAGTGGAGTTTGGCGGGTCCCCTGCACTTGCATGGATCATAAAAATAGTGTCACATCTTATAATATTGCCTGTTCAACTGCTTATGAAATCTATGATCACCAACATACATAGCACCCACTTTCTTCCAAGCTCTACCAGGACCACATCTAATCAGTACACCACTACAACTGTCATTCTAAAAATCATGCCTCTTGTGTTTGTGGTTACAAGAATCTGCCAGTGGTTTGAGGTTGTCCATGGGAGGAGGATGAATTTTTAAAGTTCTAAAATAGGCCTCCTGCATTTATTCTTAGGAGGATCCATCACTAGGTTGAGGATTTATTCTTACGAGCCTAATTAGGCCTCCCTGAACAGTCCAATTATAATCTCCACAACAATATTTGTTAGGATTAACAAGGCAGAAATAACAATTATGTGCAAATATAACTAATATCAGAAAATAATAAACCACACAGAATAGAACACAAGACACACAAATTTAACGTGGTTCACCCAATCCCTGGGCTACGTCCACCAACAGCGAGTCCAATATTATTATTATTATCCAGTGATTACAACCTGATTACAATCCGTAATCCCTTACAGCCCAATTCTGCCGCAAGTACTAAAATCATACATCGTAAAAAAATCCCTAACCCTAAGCCATATTATACAATATTTTCCCGCTTTAGGGTTAGAATGAGTTATAAGTAGTCGGCCCAAAAAACCGAAAAGTGTACAGTACTTTCCTGGATAGTACTTTCCTGATTAGTCACCACAAGCTAACAATATTCAACAAAATAACTTCAAGGCTTGAAATATAATTTAAAAGCATTAATCACCCCTCATTTACTGAACTTGGAGGAGATTTGAAGGCCAGTATTACAAAAAGCTTCATAACACATTTATACTGACTACTAAAAATCAGTCCTAACAGAGACTGCTTCAAATGAGTCCTAAAAGAGTAGTGATGTAAAGGGTCACAAATTATAGTCTCATCAACTCGTAATGTGAAAAGGGGCACAATACATCTGTGTGGAAAGGAATCCTCATGGTGAATTCAAAATGGCATATTACACATGTACTATTCACAGATGAAACTTTATTATTTGGTCAGGCAAACGTATCAAAATTTCAAATAATCACACAAACAATAGAACAATATTGTTCAGCGTCAAGTCAAAAGTTAAATGTAGGAAAGTCAAGGGTGTTCCTTTTTAATATTCCCTAGACTGTCAAAAGACCTCTTCATAAAATCATCAGACTTCAGGAGGCAAGCCTTCCATGAACCTATCTAGGCATACCTGTCTTTACAAGAGTTAATAGAATTTCACATTGGGGAAAAATTATAACAATTATAAAGGATAGAATTTCCTCCTAGAAGGTTAGGTGGTTGTCACTGGCTGGAAGAATATTGAAGATTAGAACAGTTTTAAGTACAATTTTAAACTATGTGATGTCTATCTTAAAAGCCCCAAAAGGATTCTTACAAACTTTAAACTTGTTAAGGAAGTTTTTATGGAAAGGAAATACGGATAACCAAAAGAAGATTCCACTTATGTCATGTGAATCCATGTGTAATTGAAAGTAGAGTGGAGGTGTTGGTATCCATAGTATGGAAAAATTTAATTTAATTTCAGGAGCCAAGTTGGCATTGAAATTGTGTTTCAATCCCACATCTTTATGACTAGCCTTAGATAAGAGGATTCTAACTAAATTGATAGATTGGGAAAGCTAAATATTGCAAAACCATTCAAATGTGTCCTTTGTGGACTACATAACAAATCAGTGGATCACATGTTGGTGCAATGTGCCTTTGCACAATAAAAGTTTGGAAATGGATTCAGAATAAGTTGCATTGGTCCCACTTTAACAAACAGCATAAAGGAAGTTTTTTCTCAATGGCATATATTATATTTCAAGTCCTTTTTATCTCTCTGTATGGTTACCCCTTCTCTGGTAGCTTGGTCCATATGGTAGGAGAGAAACAAGAGGGTTTTCAGGAAAAGGCATAGATTGGTGTCAGAGTTATGTGAGTATTTGGAAGCATCGATTTTGATATGCATCAATGTGCATACTACCTGTTCAAAAATAATATCCTCAACCTTTACATCCAAATTCACTATACCAAAGAGGTCACAAAGGAAGTCACAAACAAGAGGGTATTTGGTATCCACTTCCACTCAAATAGGTGGAATTGACTTTTTAAAACCCATTTTTGTGTTTTATGCATTGCATTTGATATTCTGTCGGGTTTGGTGACTTCCGCATTTACAAACCCAGCAACGTCCATTCGGTAGTTCATGGATTTTGACTAGTGTATACTGTAACAAGTGTATAATACATTGCTTAACCACAAACACAAGTGTATACTGTTATACAGCTACTGGCATACAGTCCAAATAGTGTATCCACTTATTGGACTGTATGTCAGTGGCTGTGAACAACAATGCATCTTTCTTACAAATGAATCAACATCATAAAAATATAGACAAACTGTTAGTCCACCTGTTAAGAGAACTTTCTTTGTAGATTATGAATCATTGCAAATTGCCACTGTATACCAGTGGGTACTTTAATTTTATTGAATACCACCGTATACCATTGTATTCATTCTAATAATCTCATATAAATTGCCATAACACACTAGAGAAAGCCATCTACCACTGTATACCACTGTATCCATATATTGATAACCTTGTTAAATCAAATGCACTGTCGATAGAAAAACACTTAAATATACTACAATCCTCAAACAATTAATAAGGTAAGATTTGGTAACATCTTGAACATGCAATGGAGTCACAATGAGCAATAGTATGTGGAAAGTAACTATAATCCACCATACGTGGCTGCAATCCAATCCACTCTCTCGTCCTTAGTCATCAACAAGAACCATTTGGCTCTTTCATGTTCACGCGCAAAGGTATCGTATACCCTCAAGAATACACCTCGACTCAATCCAAGGATGGATTTGAGAGCGTTATATGCATCTGCCAAAGTATTTTCCTGGCGAGATTCATCAATTTGGTGAAGGTGAACATTGCTCGTGCCCTCTTTTATTTTCTTCATTGTTTCACACATGGCATCCAAGGAAGCGGCCATACTTTCCTTCTTCCTCTTTCCCACATTTCTGACTGATGATGTAAGAGTCCCTCTAGTTCTTGTTGTTGTAGTGGACTGATTGGATTGATAAGGGTCTTCGTCCAAATCAACAACACTATCAAGATGTACATTGAAACCAAGGTCCTCTTCATCATGCACAACAAATGGCTCTTCCATAGGGTTCCCTTCTTTAGTCTCAAGGGTCGTGGTAGCTTCATTACCTTCAACAATGTCATTACCCACAATTGCAGCCAATTCATTGAAGTACACAAAGGGCTGCCTCTTATACACTTTGGCATTTTTGAACTCTCTTCTCTACATGTTGGCATAAATAAATGGATTAGGTTCTTTGTCTTTCATTATTAACTTTAAAAGAAGGCAATATTATTTCCATCAAAATAGTAGATAGATCACCCTACCTTCAGAAGCTCATCCCACACACTATCCTCAACATCCATGCACTGAGTTGCCTCATTCCAAGCAAAACCACTTGTATTCCTAAGCTCTTTCATCACTCTATAGGCAAGCTTCCAAGTTTTCAACTTATTTTTGAAGTTGTCCTTGGATAGATGGAGGTTCATATTAGCATTGAACTGCCTCTCAATTGTGGACCACACTTCTTTTTTGAAGCCTCCGTCACATTTTTTGCCTAGTTGTACTTGCTCGAGGAGCAAGTCTAGAAACTTTTGTTCCATTTCCTTCATCCACATTATCTTCTTCAAGGAAGAAGATATATGGCTCGTGTTACCAGTTTCATCCATGGACATCATTAAATCTGTGTATGCCATGCTGTGTATACAAATTGTTGTTAATGGTATCAAAGTATCTTCATACATCAATTAACTCAAATAAAACACATTGACCCATACATGTCCAATACTTGCAGATAGAAAGAGAAGAAAAAGGAAACCATCATGTATATCAAAGTATCTTCATACATCAATTTACTCAAATAAAACTCATTGACCCATACAAGTCCAATACTTGCAGATAGAAAGAGAAGAAAAAGGAAACCAGCATGTATATCAAAGTATCTTCATACATCAGTTTACTCAAATAAAATGCATTGACCCATACAAGTCCAATACTTGCAGAGAAAAACATAAGAAAAAGGAAACCATCATGTAGTCTTCACTCATACAAGAACAACTATTGTTGGGATCTGTACTCTTCCCACATTCTACTTGCTATATCATCTCAGAACTATGCCCACTGGTCTCTATCACGCTGAGACAACCCATATGTCTCTAGCATTGGTACATCTATGCCATCACGATCATCTACCTCTTTGATGACAATTTCTGATGGAATGTCATCCTCTAACATAATGTAGTTGTGTAGTATGCAACATGCTAATACAATATGGGCTTGTGTCACAATAGGATAAGACGTGGCATGCCTCAGGATTGGAAAACACTGCTTGAGAATACCAAATGTACGCTCTACTGAGTTTCTAAGAGAGGAGTGTCAATGGTTGAACAACTCTTCTCGAGAGTTTATTGGATTCTCTCTTGAAAAATCCTTCAGGTGGTAGTGTGTACACTAATAAGGAGCAAGAAATCCAGGTGCATTGGGATATCCAGCATCCACTAGAAAATATTTTCCTACATAAATAAAGTATATTATTAAAACGTGAAACATTGATTGTACCCTTGAGTATATTAAACTATGATTTGGCTTACAGGGGGGAACAACAAGAGGATCTTCTCTTGACAGAGCTGAAGCTAGAACATGACTATCCACGGCAGACCCTTCCCAACTAGCAAGGCAGTACTGAAACTTATGATCGAAGGAACACACACCCATAACATTTTGTGATAGGTTGCCTTTTCTATCATGATATTTACCCTGCATGTTGACATCGATGGTGATTGGTATATGGGTTCCATCGATAGCTCCAACACAATCCTATACAATATGATACAATCATCAATTCTATGGTCAACCAATACTGTGATAAGGATAAAAATCCATACAAGAAATTTGTAACAACACAATAATTACATTGAAGAATGGATCAAAATGTTCGTTCCCACTAATTTCAGGAGGAGTGTCTAGACTAGGTGGTAGAAAGCAATCCTTGTGGAGTCCTAAGATAGCCCTCAACACCTTGTGGAAGTATCGGCTGATTTTCTCTCCTGAGTGCCCAAAGCTGTGGGCAATCTTGCAGTTCCTCAGATTGTGGCCAATGGTGTGGAGGAACATCACAAGTTGTTCTTCTAATGTCAAGTGTATCGAATCTATCAAGGTTCCTTTCAGCCTTACAATAGTAACTAGATGAAAGAAGGCTACCTTACTCATGCAAATCTGATCATGACAATCCACATCGTTGGAATGAATAACCATTCTATTAAAAAAATTTCCTTTTCTTCTTTGTTTACCCTTTTGTGCACTGTCGTCTTGGGCCACCACTACTGTGGCTACGACAACACAAGCAATAAGAGCTATGAGAAGATGAGAATATGTGGTCTCCACAGCTACCCATCCTAGAACGTCAATATTCTTAATAGGATCCATCAATGGCCTGAAATGTGGACAAACACAATGAATTGAGCAAGGAGATATTGGTAGCATGTTGTTGATGTTCTAGAAATTGAAAGTATTCTACAAATAAAAGTGATTTTAAGACATTTGTGTTTGTGGTTACAATATACACTGGTTACAGTTTACACTTGTGTTTGTGGTTATAGTATACACTTGTTACAGTATACACTTATTACAATTATCTGAGAGTCACTATTAAGCTAGATCAATATGGTATCTAATTGTACTTTTTCATTCATCAATACAAAAACATATGGATTTTTTACTTTCACTGCTATCATGATGATATAGTTTCTTGCATAAGATGTGACCTTGTTGCTACATTCTAGGAGGAACAGGCCTCATTCTCAGATGTGTTACTAGTTGGACATCCTGTGAGGCAACTAAAGCTCTTCTCAGTATTGAAGCTTGTGAGGCTAGTGACTAGATTAGTAAAATTCTCATTCTAAATTGTGCCTCATTATTATTGACTAACATATCAAAGCATTCAATTGACACCAGATTTTCCTTTGTATGATTAGATTCAGGTAGGCTATTTTAAATATATATGTGAACTTATTTTCTTTCTAGTTAGGAAATGGGGACACTGGCAGGGAAAAAAATTGCACTGAAACTTGAGATCTACGGGTTCTATATTTGAAGAGATGACGTTAATGCATACTTTCTGGGAAATCACAAGGCTAGTTGGAAAGTAATCTGCACAAGGAAACTGTAAGCATGTCACAATGCTTTAACTTTATCATCACACAAATGATTTATAGAATCTAAATTTTATGCTAATGTTTTTGCAATTTTAGCTTCTACAAAGTGTTAAGTCATAGAGGAAAAACTGCTTTTAAATTCTAGTTTTTAGATCAAATTTAATTTGTAAATTTTATGTCTTTGGAGATGCTTATTTGGGATTTATCATACTATGACATAAAAGTTCTTCCAGTGTTTGATGATGAGTTTCTCCTTGGAGACTTTAAAGAACTTATCTCCAATCAATCTCAGCTCTATAATTGTTGACATCATAACATTAGGGCAACAAACCTTCAAGACAAATTTGGCCAAGGAATGTCATTGTGGATATCATTGAAATTTCCTTTTGAAAATCCCTTTATGGAAGTTTGTTTCTACAACTAATCAGATCACGATCTTCTATTTCAAGTGGTGACGGTGTTGCTCTATTGAGCTTTGGCCTTTAGCTCTTGACATTTTGAAGATTTTACAAATTGGCTAACCTTTCTTAATAAAAATAGTAATTTTGAACCCAAATCTTCTAGAGGTGATCATGGAGATAATCTTGCAAAGCAAACTAATTATTCTTTTAGATTAGCCAATCTTTGAAGAGATTTTGGCAAAGCCTTAAAAGATATAAGATCATTTCAAACAGTTGAACCAATTGCTCTTTTAGATTAGACAATAACCTAAAAGACTTGGGAAAGGATCAAAAGATATAATCTTGGTATGTAAAGCTTATCTGATGAAAAAATAGCATGAGTTGGAGCAAGAGTGCAAAGCAAAAGGAGCGAGTCTTAACTCAAGGCTTGAAAGAAAAAGTATATCAGTATCAAAACAAGACTATTATGGATATTTATGTATCATTTCTCAAGATACAGTCTCATTACCAGGAAGAGTTATGAAATATTCCCCTCACCAAATACTTAGACAATTTGAAGCAAGCTTTAGCTTACACACCCCTAGGTTGTCATTTTGTGGCCTGCTATTTCCTACTAATAGCTATTGTTAATATAGTGTCATATTAAAATTGTGATATTTAATGGATCATCTATTATTAATATGATGTGATGATTAAATTATGATGTACTGATATTTGATGAATTTGAGAATTAATTGATAGTTTTTATTTCCCCTTTCACTACCACAACAGAGCTATGGAGCCATTGACAGCAATGACTTCTTTAATGGCAATTATGGCCTTTAGGCAGATAGTAGTGCAGGCACTGATGCAAGCATATGCAACCCTGCCTCTTGAGGTCCGAGTTGCTTTCAATAGATTCATGCATCGTATTCTCAGTTGGTTCTCAGCCTACAGTTACTTTGAAATCATGGATGTAGATGGTGTCAACACCAATGAGCTTTACAGTGATGAACAACTTCACCTAAGCAGCTCTCCATTTATTTCTACAACTAGGATCAGCAAGGCAAGGAACTCGATCTCTTTTTCCTTCAATCTTGTTGAAAATGGTAAGTTTGATGACAAATACAATGGGGTTTCCATCTGGTGGGAGCACAGAGTGACCTAGAGGCAGAACAACTCATTTTCATGGAGGCCATTGCCAGAAGAAAAAAGGGCATTTATTTTATCACTTACCTGGGTGTTTATCACTTTGAAGATCTCTTTATTGGGAACTACTGATCTATGTACATTAATACCTTCTTTGTTTGTGGGTGTGTGCAATACTCTCATATTGATAACAATTATAGTTAAGAAAGGTATATAAAGCATTGCACACATAAAATCTTTGCCAATATAGAAATGAAACTTTGGGGGTGCAAATCCCTAACTAGTTGGACATCCTATGAGGCAGTGACTAGAGACCTAAGAGATTGTTCATTCATAGTAAGCCCATCATGGAAGTAAGGCTTGATTCATACACTTGTGTTTGTGGTTAAGAAATGTATTATACACTTGTTATAGTATACACTTGTGTTTGTGGTTACAGTATACACCGGTTATGGTATACACTTGTGTTTGTGGTTACAGTATACACCGGTTATGGTATACACTTGTGTTTGTGGTTACAGTATACACTGGTTACAATATAAACTTGTGTTTGTGGTTACAGTATACATTGGTTACAGTATAAACTTATGTTTGTGGTTACAGTATACACTTGTTACAATACGCACTTGTGTTTGTGGTTACAGTATACACTTGCTACATCATACACTTGTGTTTGTGGTTACAGTATACACTGATTACAATTATCTGAGAGTCAATAATAAGCTAGATTAGTATCTGATTGCACTTTTTCATTCATCAATACAAAAACATATGGAGAAACATGCTACCAAACCCATTACAGAGCTTCAAATTGGAGAAAAAACAAATAAGCTAGATCAGTATCTGATTGCAAAGATTTAAGGATGAAAAATTCATACCTTTTTCCACATACCGCAAACACTGAAAACCCAGACCTCAAATTGTCGTAGGAAAACCCCAATAAAAGCGACGCCGCAGGTAGGAAAAACCCAATAATCCTGCTCTCCCTAGCTGGAGAAAAAAAAAAAGAGGACCCAGTGATGAGGACCTCGTGCCGAGGATGAGGACCCACTATGAAGATGATGCCACAGATGAGGACCCACTGCAAAATGAAGACGATGCCAAAATGAAACCCCCAGTCAAAAAATGCGCAGTCGAAAAATGCAGAAGATAATAAACTTCCAAATGGACGCTACTGGGTTTGTAAAACCGAAAGTCATTGGACCCGACAGAATATCAAATGTAATGCATAAAACACAAAAATGGGTTTTAAAAAGTCAATTCCACCTATTTGAGTGGAAGTGGAACTTCCGAAAGTTCACACGAAACAAGGGTTTGAAAACAGAAACCCGGTTTTGAATGATGACAACCAAACGATGGATTGAGATCGAAACTGAAAGTTTCACCACCAATTCCCGCAAACAAACGGGGCCTAGGAGAGAGGACCTAGTACTTGAACACGTTCCAATGGTTGTGATAGCAGTTCTTAACTTAATCCCCATAGTTGTTGATTTAATATCCAATATTTTTGACAACATTGTATCAATAGTTGTGACTTTAAAGTCATTTTTGCTAATTATGACTACCCATAATTGAATGAAATGTACCTTTTGTTTTAAAAAGTAGCCAATAGTGTGATGGCACATCAGCTGCACAATTATTGGGGTCCCTAATTCACTATGATTGGTCTGACTTTTTTTTTGGGCTGTTTTGGACACCTTGGCAAAAAGCATGCTGAAGTGGCATCATATTTGATGATGTGGCTCTGAAACCTTAGTTATAAGCAGGAGACTTGCCAAGTAAGCTACTGTAAAAAATGGGAGTGATTTGAAATTTCCATGTAGGTTTTTGAGAAGCTCGAAGTTAGGGTGCACAACTACTAGGTCCTCTCCCCTATGTTGCTTAAATGCTACGTCATAAATAACTTGAATATATATTTAACAATTTATATATATTTAAAAAATAAATTTAAATATTTTAATCAATTAAAAAGTTATTATTAAAACATTGTCATCTTTAACATTGATAATAGATTGATAAAGTGACACAAAATTAATACTAGCACCTGCACCAACAAGGTGCAATGGTTACGTGGATAGCAAGATATATCATGTTTACTATAAGCAAGATATACTTTGTTTAATATATTGGTGACGTGTTCTTTCTAGTTCACATCCTCATTGTTCCACATACAAGATTTTATATAATAAATAATTATTATAAGGAATCAATGCCTCGCTCAATTATGTAAAAAAAAAAATTAAAAAAAAAATGATATTTTTTATAGAAATAAAAGGTGAAAATAATGCATTATGGGTTCAAATAAAAATATTGCATCTAACTTTAGAAAACATGAAATTTATTACAAAATACAAAATCTAAAAAATTCTAATTAGTGTAAACATTTTATTTAATCACTAATAGTAAAAACCCAAAAAATGATGCAATATACTTGCTTAGCCTATCAGCAAGTACTAAAAAGTTATATTAATTTATAAATAATTAATTTTTATTATGTAATTAAATAAATAAAATATAAATATAAATTAGTAGTCAATACTTTTTAAAATATTTATCATTTAAATTTTCAAAATATTTATTGGTAAATTTACTAAAAATTGTTCTATTCAATTTTATTTTTTCAATAGTTAATATTTTTATTATATATCAAGCCCATATTATCATGTATTAAATTTATATATTTATATTATATCAATTATAATTATATGATAATAATAACTACACTTTTTAAATTAACATTATTTTCTTATTATATTTTATTAATATTTTGTAAAATTATATTATTATATAATTTTATTACAAATATATGGTCACATCAATACATCAATTTGTAATATAATTGAGGAAAAATATAAAAACTAAATGCATTATGTCAAACAATTAAAATGCCCTACCAAAAAGAGAATGGGGTAAGAAATTTTAGAGTTTGGCTTTACTTATGCCAATTTCATTTTCTGGAAAACAATTTGTGCATATCTTACAATTGGAGCATTCTGTGAAATCACATTAATTTGAGACATTATGTCAAACAGTTCGAGTGCCCTATCGTATAATATAATGGGGTAAGAAATTTGGAAGAGTAGGCCCTATACCTTTTCTAGTTCCGAAACAAGAAAATGATAGAGTTGACTTATTAATGGTAGCAAGAAAGTGGAATAGCTCTTAAACATTCAGGTGAGACAAGAAATCCAATTCATTTTAGGTTCATCTAGGAAATTTTAAATGTCTTCTTGTATAACAAGGTTGGTTAATATACTATTGATTAAATCCATAAATCTTAGGACTCAATCATTGCCTTAATGGAATTCAAGGAATTCCCACTTATATTCATTGTTTTTCAGTTTTTCATTAATTAGTTTTATTTTTAATTACTTAATAAATACAAATATTTGTTATAATTTGAGAGAGCAAAAAAATAAAAATAAAAAAATGTTTTCCCAATTAAATGACAATTTTTTCCATGTTTATGTTGTTGAGGAGCATGCCAGAATTACCAGTTGCTCCCTCACTTGTGTTCTTGGTGGTGGCAATGACACTCACATATAAATATATTAGAAGTGCTACATGAAAATGAATCTTTCATAATTCATTTCATGTTTTAGAGATTCCAATCCAAAGTTCCATGGTCTGGTTTTAGTTACTCTTCTTTAGCTTGAAGTTTCCATGTGGGAAATGTTGTAGTGTTGAGTGGAAGTTCATCGGTAAACAAGTCATTTAACATTGACAAATATATTTTCCCTATTGTCTTTAATTTGAAGATTAGATTGATATGACATTTGATTATCTTCTTCTGTGTTTTAGTTTCCTCTCCTTTATCTTTAGAAGTAATTCACTATGAAATAGATGCCAGTGCAAAGCCTAAATATCTGGCTATTGGTGAGGTTTCTATTCCCAGTTAGTTTACACACACTAGTACTTAGTACTGGGATGTATGTACCTACGCATCCAAATTATCTTTTTCCTCATTTCTTTATGTCTTCCTTTCCATATGAAATACCTAGATTTTTAATCTAGGGTGATATAAGAATTTGGCAAATCCTTTCTATGTCTACAACAACACCCAAAGAATAAAGGTTTGATAAGGAAAGCACTGCTAATCCATTAGTAGTACAAAATCCTTAATGAAACATAAACAAATGAAACTCAGTGCTAGTAAAGGTATAGGTCAAACCAACAACAAAACTGATAGTCATGGTGAACAAAGCTAGGAAGATAAAATTAACAGGAAGCTTTTGCTTGAAAGTTTATCTTCAATGGCACCACTTGCGGCTAAGCTCACAGATGTGCTCTTATTGGTATAGTTACACTACGATTGTTTTAATATCATATATAAGCTCTCGCTGTGGCCTTCCATAGGAGACATAGGGATGAGGGAATTGGTCTCTGCTTCATTCGATGGCTTAAAAAAATGTTATGCAGATTGCTTTCCCCTGATTGCTTATGAAAGAACCCAGAAGAAGTCAAAATCAATTCTCGGTTAGGGAAGGGAAAACTACAATGTATATGGCATGGCCTAGCCGACCCCATCCCCCATCTACTATATAGGCTAGGCAAGGTGGAGGCATGTTGCACAATTTTATTTTATTTTTCTAATTCTTGTCAGTGGGCGCTACTTTTCGGATCTTGTGGTCAACCTTCAAATTTTGTTATAGTGTATTATAACTAGCAATTGCAACTTGGTATGCAATTTGTACGTCGAATATATGTGAAGTGGATTTTTTTTTTACTT
This sequence comes from Chamaecyparis obtusa, assembly GCA_027943335.1. Classification (NCBI taxonomy): domain Eukaryota; kingdom Viridiplantae; phylum Streptophyta; class Pinopsida; order Cupressales; family Cupressaceae; genus Chamaecyparis; species Chamaecyparis obtusa. The sequence goes on along the minus strand of BSBK01000226.1, from coordinate 1,099,701 downwards.
ATATGTTTTAAATGTGTTTAATTTTTTTTAAATTTTTGTTAGGTTATGTTATGTGTTTTTTTTTTTGTTAACAAAGAATAAAATATGAGTGAATATTTATTATGTAGAATTATTTTTATTCAATTATGTTTTGTTATTGATTTAAATTTTTAAATTTTTTGTTCTATTTTGCATAATGCTAATTGTTTTGTATTATTTTTTAATCTAATTATTTGTTGATATATGAAACATATAAGAATTTTATAAAAGAACATGAGATTGATATATAAGATATGAATTGAATGAAAATAATTATATCATTGATTATCAAATTTATGAAAAGGTTATTGATTTTAGCATTGATAGGAACAAAGAAATATTGGTTTTAACATTTGTGTCTTTCTATAATTGCAAATATGACTATGTTTATCTTATTTTCACAATGAATGATAGAAATAATATTGAAAGTACTTCTCAAAATCGAATACATTTGATCATGAATATAATTAAATTAAATTTAAAAATCTAATATATTTGGTAAAAATATTATAAAATCTTTAAAATAAATAAATCTAAATATAGCATATAAATGAGTAAATATTATTTTTGTTAGCTATGTATTATTAATGAAACTTGAATATCTTAAACATGAATATGTTTGTTAAAAAAAAAAGACTAATTGTTGAGAAAATTAAAATAAAATTATGTAAAAAATACCTAAATTTTGAAACACCTTAATTTTTTGTAGAATTTTCCAGAGAGTTGTTTCACTACTTTCCTCTTCCATTTTCATTCATTATCCCATTTCGACAGACATGTGCTTTGAAGGTGGTAAGTAGTATCACTTCCTCACCTTTCTTTTTGTTGTTGCCTAAGATCTGCCTTATTCTCATTTTGGTTACAGTGAAAATTTGTTAATTAATTGAAGTATCTAATTTCATAGACCCAATTCAAGGTACCCCGAAATCTATCTTAGAACTAATAGCATACTATGGAGGAGTTATTAGAGAAGATACTAAATGTACCAACATGTTTGTTGTTTCCATGTTGGCCATTGACAAGATCCATATTTGTAAATATTTTTTCATTTAAATTTATATATATCTAAATTTTTATATGAATAAATTAAAAATAATTTTATATTATATTTTTCAAATTAAATTATTTTCTTGTATCATATTAAATAATAATATATAATATATATGTATAATATGATATAATATATAATTAAAATAAATTAACAAATATATATTTAAATAGTTAATTTTTCCATTTAATCATTATACTTGAAATGTAATGCTTGAATTATTGATTTTACTTTTGCTATGAGAAAGTAAATGGTATTGTTAAATTACCCAAAATATTATTATGCTTACTACACTTTAGAAGGATCATTAATGACATAGAGTTTCATCGAATTAGTGCACCAATGCTAAGTTGTTGAAAGCAATTATAATATCCTACATTAAAAACATCTGGGCAAATAGTACATGTGCCCTCTTTATACTTTCAAATTTAGTATCTTAATCATTAGTATCTTAAGTATCTTAATCAATAGTTTGAAATTTAGTTAGCCGATAGGAGGTTTGATTTTTCTAAAAAGTAAAATAGTTTGAAATTCGAAGGATTGTTAGGAAATCCTGAACTATAAAATTCTATCAATGTACCAATACAAAATTCTTCCAAATCTAGAAATTGCCAATGTAATCTTGCAATAAAATAAGAGTCGAAATCCTCAATAGCCTAAATTTTAATAAGGTAAACAAAAACATGTTATTATTATTTATTGATTTATATAGTTTATTTGAGTGTCTTATTTTTAAAATTAGTTTCTAATATCACACTTTCTACTTCTAAAAGAAATGTTTCTATTGTAAACATTATTATTATTATTATTATAATATTTTCTCTTTATTACTACTTTTTAAATTGTGAAGTTTTTTCCTATTATAAATCAAACATCAAAATAAATTTATTTTTTAAATGTTTTTTTACGGTTTCTAATTTTTTTATTTCATAACAAATGTTTATATTATAAACCCTTAACAATCTTAAGTTTCTTTTCTAATATAAAGAGTTGTTTCTATTATAAATTAAAAAATCAACTTCAAATTTAATATTAGTTGTCAGTAAATGATTAACATATATATTTAAGATTTATCACTCTAAATTTAATAATTCTTTTGATTAATTAAGATTTTTCTACAAATCAAAATTTTATATAAAATATTAATTTCTCATTAAGAATAAACTCATTATAATTTATTTCCATGATCCTTTCACTTGAAAAATAAGTTACATATATAATTTTTATATTATATTAAATATATGTATATATTTAAATATATAATAAGTATTAATTATATATATATATATATATATATATATATATATATATATATATATATATATATTATATGGTGAATATATAGTAAATATTAAGAATATAAATATCAAATATGTATAATATATATTAAATATTAGGCATGTATAAATATTGTATGTATATCATAATGTTTTTAAATTTTTTGTCTTTAATTTTTTTATTTTTGTGAATTTTTATAAATTTTAATAATAAAATAATATTTATCCACTTTAACATATATCCTCACAACTATCATATCCATTTATTACAATTATGATACTCCAATCTTGACTCGACTTAAGAGACAAATACTCACAAGATAACAACAATCATTCTTCACTCTTGAGTCAACTTAAAATACAAATACCTAATCATAAAATTATTTACCGATTTCTATTAAAAAGATATATCAAGCATACACTTCAGTTTATATTTGAGTCAAGTCAAAAACATCCAGGTGTTTCTGAAGTTGCTGGTTGAATTTTAATCGAGTCTTGAATGTTTATCTATTTTTGCATTCAGATATTTTAAAGAGAGGTTTTGTGTGATCGATCCAGATGTTATATGTGTTGTTCTCTTGGGCTCCTTTGAGGAAGATGATCAAGTTCAAAAGTTGTGCAATTGCAGTCATATATTTCACAGAGATTGCATAGATAAATGGGCAGATCATGACCATCATAATACACGCCCTCTCTACAGATGTTCTCTTCTTCCACAAGGAAAAACACAAGCAGACAATGAGGAAGAATGATGACCAATTTTGATAGATGCCTGTTGGGCTCTATCTTATCTCTGTCTTGTTTCCATTAATGAAGTTTGTGGAGTTTCAAAAACTAATAGCATGGACAATGCACCATTGTTTGGCCTCATTTGTTTGCTAGAATTTGGGCGGAATTGGCGGCGGGACTTCTGGTTTTGATGCAAATATGTCGTTTGGAACCTCAATATGCAATTCGGGTTATGCTGGTGAAAACCTGGTTTAGGCCCTAAAACAGGCAGCACAATCTTCCCACCGAAGAGGTGGAATTCAAAACCAAAATCCAATTTTGAAAAAAAATGAGGCAAACTTGATAATCCGTCGGGGCCGCAAAATTCCTGCATTTGTTTGGGGTTTTCATTTTTCATCTGGTTGTCGCTGGCACCTCACATTCTCGGCAGGGTTTAGGGCTTCGCATTTGCAGCTCAACTGGTCAAGTGTTTCTGTATTCAACAAATAAACAGGTTCTCATACCTTTCGCTATGCCATTTCCAAGTATTTTCTATAAAACTCTAGTTCGAAGATCAATTTGTTGCTAAATCTAATTTTTTTGCATATCTTCAATCTTTATCTATTTCGCAATTCTCTAGCTTTATTTTGCTTATTTAGTTTATCAATATCTCTGTACAGCTGTTGGGCTATTGGATACGATGAATAATAGCAGTTGCAAACCAAACCCTCATATATACAGTATTTTGATTCATAATGACGATGCTGAGAAACATGTCGATGATCATGGTGGCAATTTATTTTAGTCCACTTGAATCTCTCCCTATTTCGAGGCTTTTAATAGTCTTCCCAGTGCTCTGTGCAAGTGTAAGAATGTGAGAAATGCTCAAGAGATTTTTTACTATATGAATGCGGGGTTTGTGCTGGATTTAAAAACATAACACATATCAATGATTCCATAAACACAAACTAGTGGATAATGTAGCTACATATCAACTTAACACATATCAATCATTCCATGAACACAAACCAATGGATAATGTAGCTACATATCAACTTAACACTTTGATGGAAATTATTCCAGTTTTTTAAAAGGGCACATGATTTTTGAGAGATTACATTATACACATGATTTTACACTAGTCAAAGTCATAGGTTGGACTGTGTCTGGGTTTGGATATGCTCGCTCTGTGTGTTGTTGGTACCATAGGATGCGCCCCAAGTGCATTAGGTGTGCTGTGGGTATGCAGAGTGCGTACCCAAACCACACCCGAGGTTCTTGGATCACTCCCTGTGCGTATCAAGGTGCTATAAATTATTCCTTTTCAATCAAAATTTTCATTTAGTAGCTACATTATCCACTGGTTTGTGTTGTTGTAAATTATTCAATCATTGCTATGTAGCTACATATCAACTTAACATATATCAATCATTCCATGAACACAAACCAGTGGATAATGTAGCTACAAATCAACTTAACACTTTGATGGAAATTATTCCAATTTTTTAAAAGGGCACATGATTTTTGAGAGATTACATTATACACATGATTTTACGCTAGTCAAAGTCATAGGTTGGACTTAGGTTCAATCCATATCACTAATCTAGGATGTTGCATCTTGAAATTAGTAAATTAACAAGAAATGAGGGATGCTAGGTTGGGGGTGCTCTTGTATTAGTTTTAAGTAAGGAAGCACACTGCTACTTTATTACAATTTGTGCTTATGATATTGATTATCCAAAGAGTTGCAGTAACTCATATAAAAACTTATTGCAACTTGTAATAAAGTACCTACAGTAGTTTTTTTTTATCGTCAACCACAAGCTGTGTATTTGGTATGATTTTTATGATAATCCTTTTGATGATTGATGAACTACATTGAAGATAGAAGACAATATTGTAATTGTGAATTTCAATATTGTAATTGTAATGATTTTCATTTGAATTGTGAACTTACACATATATGAGATGACATATGACTTAATAGTTAATGTTGAAATTCTGAACTATCAATTGGCATTTTATACTTATCTTTGACACTTGGCACTGATTAACGATAAGATATGCTTAGAAATATAAAGTACAAGATCAAAAGAATCTCTATAGTTCATGTTGATTTGATTTGAGCTTCTTGATTTGATTGTGTATACTTTTTCAGCAATGTTTCAAATCGTACTCTATGACTCATTATCAAGATATTGTATTTTCTCTTTTCTAACTCATTATCTCAATGATGAATCATAGAATCTAATTTAAAACATTATTGGGAAGAGATCACAATCAAGTTCAAAAATTCATAATGAAATTTTTTTTGAATATATGGATGGTAGAAGCTTATAAATTTAAAGCATGAGACCAACAAAATTCTCAAAGACATTAGGCTTCTACAATCCATGTTGATGTAATTTGAGTTTCTTGATTTGACTATATCTTTTTCTATTAACATTTCCAACCATACTCTATATTCATCAAGATACTATATTTTCTCTTCTCTAATTCATTGTATTATAATGAATCATATAATATGATTTGAAATGTTGAAAGAGTAAGATACACACAGTCAAATTCAAACATCCACGAAGAATTTTTTAGTATATATGGATGGCAAAAATTTAGAAATTTAAAGAATGAGATCAACAAAATTCTTAAAAGACATTAGAATTTTATAATTCATATTGATACAATTTGAATTTGTGAATTTGACTGTGGAGGTCTTTTTCATCACTATTTGAAATCATACATAATCAAAAGAGTCTATTTTCTTTTCTCTAACTCCCTATTTTGATAAGACAAAACATTGATAAAACAAGATATTACAACACAATTCTTAAATCTAACCAAAACATATTCATGATCAATACAATTTCATTGACATTGGTTACTACCTAAACCAAAAGTAAAAGGAGATAGGAGCAATGAGAATGCCACAAACACATGTATACTTTTGGCCATATTTTCTGCAACTACAGAGGTCCAAATGTAGTGTGTTCCGGGGAAGGAAAGAAGTATTATAGCTGAGGCGCGACATTGGAGACACCAACTTAAACTAGGAACTTCTTCGTGTGGACCGCATCCCTTAGGATAACTTATTTAGAGAGAATTGCATCATCATTAGGACTAACCAAAGAACATTGATTATAAAATGTCTTAAAATCACTTTTATTTGTAGAATACTTTCATGAAAAGAGTTAGAAAAATAGAACATGAACAACATGCTACCAATATCTCCTCGTTGAAATCATTGTGTTTGTCCACATTTCAGGCCATTGATGGATCCTATTAAGAATATTGATGTTCTAGGATGGGTAGCTATGGAGACCACATATTCTCATCTTCTCATAGCTCTTATTGCTTGTGTTGTCATAGCCATAGTAGTGGTGGCCCGAGAAGGCAATGCACAAATATGTAAATGAAAAAGAAAAGGAAATTATTTTTATAGAATGGTTATTCATTCCAACGATGTGGATTCTCATGATTAGATTCACATGAGTAGGGGAGCCTTTTTCATCTAGCTACTATCCTAAGGCTAAAAGGAACCTTGACAAATATGATACACTTGATGTTAGAAGAACAACTGGTGATCTTCCTCCACACCATTGGCCACAATTTGAGGAACCACAAGATTTCCCACAACTTTGGGCACTCATGAGAGATACTCAGTCGATACTTCCACAAGGTGTTGAGGGATATCTTAGGACTCCACAAGGATTGATTTCTACCACCTAGTCCAAACACTCCTGAAATTAGTGGGAACAAATGTTTTGATCCATTCTTCAAGGTAATTGTTGTGCTATTACAAATTTCTTGTATGGATTTCTATCCTTATCATATTATTGGTTGACCGTAGAATTGATGATTGTATCATATCATATAGGATTGTGTTGGAGCTATCGATGGAACCCATATACCAGTCACCATTGATGTCAACATGCAGGGTAAATATCGTGATAGAAAAGGCAACCTGTCACAAAATGTTATGGGTGTGTGTTCCTTCGATCATAAGTTTTAGTACTGCCTTGCTGGTTGGGAAGGGTCTGTCATGAATAGTCATGTTCTAGCTTCAGCTCTGTCAAGAGCAGATCCTCTTGTTGTTCCCCCCGATAAGCCAAATCATAGTTTAATATACTCAAGGGTACAATCAATGTTTCACGTTTTAATAATATACTTTATTTATGTAGGAAAATATTTTCTAGTGGATGCTGGATATCACAATGCACCTGGATTTCTTGCTCCTTATCGGTGTACACACTACCACCTGAAGGAGTTTTCAAGAGAGAATCCAATAAACTCTCGAGAAGAGTTGTTCAACCATCAACACTCCTCTCTTAGAAACTTAGTAGAGCGTACATTTGGTATTCTCAAGCAACATTTTCCAATCCTGAGGCATGCCACGTCTTATCCTATCATGACACAAGCCCATATTGTATTAGCATGTTGCATACTACACAACTACATTAGGTTAGAGGATGGCATTCCATCAAAAATTATCACCGAAGAGGAAGATGATCATGATGGGATAGATGTACCAATGCTGGAGACATATGGGTTGTCTCAGCATGATAGAGACCAGTGGGCACAATTTTGAGATGATATAGCAAGTAGAATGTGGGAAGTGTACAGATCCCAAGAATAGTTGTTCTTTTATGAGTCAAGACTACATGATGGTTTCCTTTTTCTTATGTTTTTCTCTGCAAGTATTGGACTTGTATGGATCAATGTGTTGTATTTGAGTAAAATGATGTATGAAGATACATTGATATACATGATGGTTTCCTTTTTCTTCTATTTCTATCTGCAAATATTGGACTTGTATGGGTCAATGTGTTTTATTTGAATAAACTGATGTATGAAGATACTATGATATACATGATGGTTTCCTTTTTCTTCTGTTTCTATCTGGAAGTATTTGAATTTTATGGGTTAATGTGTTTTATTTGAGTAAATTGATGTATGAAGATACTTTGATATACATGATGGTTTCCTTTTTCTTCTGTTTCTATCTGTAAGTATTGGTCTTTTATGGGTCAATGTTTATACCATTAACAACAATTTGTATACACAACATGGCATACATAGAATTAATGATGAGCATGGATGAAATTGGTAACACGAGCCAAATATCTCCTTCCTCAAAGAAGATAATGTGGACAAAGGAAATGGAACACAAGTTTCTAGACTTTCTCCTCAAGAAAGTACAGCTAGGAAAAAAATGTGGTAGAGGCTTCAAAAAAGAAGTGTGGTCCGCCATTGAGAGGCGGTTCAACACTAATATGAACCTCAATCTATCAAAGGATAACTTCAAAAATAAGTTGAAAACCTAGAAGCTTGCATATATAGTGATGAAAGAGCTAAGGAATACAAGTGGTTTCACTTGGAATGAGGCAACTCAATGCATGGATGCTGAGGATAGCATGTGGGATGAGCTTCTAAAGGTAGGGTGATCTCTCTACTATTTTGATGGAAATAATATTGCCTTCTTTTAAAGTTAATAATGAAAGACAAAGAACCTAATCCATTTATTTATTGCAACATGCAGAGAAGAGAGTTCAAAAATGCCAAAGTGTATAAGAGGCAGCCCTTCCAATACTTCAATGAATTGGGTGCAATTGTGGGTAATGACATTGCTTAAGGTAATGTAGCTACGACAACCCTTGAGACTGAAGAAGGGAACCCTATGGAAGAGCCATTCAATGTGCATGATGAAGAGGACCTTGGTTTCAATATACATCTTGATAGTGCTGTTGATTTGGACGAAGACCCTTATCTTTCCAATCAGTCCACTACAACATCAAGTACTAGAGGGACTCCTACATCATCAGTCAAAAAGGTGGGAAAGAGGAGGAAGGAAAGTATGGCCGCTTCCTTGGACTCCATGTGTGAAACAATGAAGAAAATAAAAGAGGGCATGAGCAATGTTCACCTTGTCAAAATTTATGAATCTGCTCATGACAATGCTTTGACGGATGCATATGACGCTCTCAAATCCATCCTTGGATTGAGTCGAGGTGTATTCCCGAGGGTATACAAAACCTTCGTGGGTGAACGTGAAAGAGCCAAATGGTTATTGTTGATGACTGAGGATGAGAGAGTGGACTAGATTGTAGCCACATATGGTGGATTATAGTTATTTTCTACATACTTTATCAAACTTTATCATGAGTTGAAACATTATCATACTTGTTCACATACACTGATACAATTGTGTTTTCATTGATGATTGTTTATGATTGTTTAGGGTTGATGATTGTTTATCAAACATAGTTTTTGTTTATCAAATATATTCTGAGATAATGAAATGTAATTTGGTTTCCTAAAGACCCTATCACTGCCTGTAAGGGTACAACCATCCAACCTTGTCTATATTTTTATGATGTTGATTCATCTGTAAGAAATGATACTTTGTGATTGATGTTCTAAAGATTATAAGCTTCGATAAAATACAATAGAATATCTGTTGTTGAGGACTATTGCTCGTTGTTGTGACTACATTAGACTATTGCTCATTGTGACTACATTGCATGTTCAAAATGTTGTTATGTTTATCCACTGATTGGACTGTATGCCAGTGGTTGTGAACATCAATAAAAAAGTATCATTTCTTTTCCATCTTGCCATTGTTTTCTTATAAAACAATGGCAAGCTGGAAAAGAAAGTATTCTGAGTATTCTGAATTTGGGGATATGACAACTTAATTCTGTACTTTTCCCTTCAAGTGCATTCTTTTGAACAGTTGACATACTATTGTGTGATTTTAAATGTGTTGGAAGCCTATAAAAGGCTATAAAACTGACATGATGCTATACTCAATGTTACAGACAAAAGATGACACTTGTGATTTCATCAAATCTATAATTGCTATTCTATTCAAATCTTTAATTTATCATTGCTATTCTCTTTATATATATTCATGTCTGTTCCATTTTTTCCTGAATTAGAACTTCTTAGAAAAATACTCCCTCTCCCAATTCCATCTACTCAATCACTGGGTACTACTAGTACATAGGAAAGTATGTTGATGTTAACAAGATTCTTACAGTGATTGGAAGCTTTGTTAATTCCTTCTACAGATCATGCAGATAAATACATATGTATCAAGCCAATAGATTCAATAGATAGAATTTGTGTAAGAACTACGACTTCAATATCCTTGAGTACATTCATCATTGGCATCAAGGGAAGTGATACAGATTCCTTTTTATGTAAAATTTTTAGGATCACGAGTCATTCTAGATACTTCGTGAAGTCCAATATATAGAGTAAATGTCATAGAATATGATTAAGCAACTTGTAAAATATTGAATTAGCACACTCAAAAAACTATATGAATTGTTCTTGTTAGTTGTCATGAGCCAACCAGAGTTGATATTTCTCTAAGCCATCAAAAATCCTATTAATGTGTTGAAAGGAAACTTTCTATGATTGTAGAGAGTAAATATGCATCCAGAGATAAATTAAGCTTGTCCATAGTGATCGTGGAAGTTCTAGTTAGATCGAAGGGCACATGAGAGCTTATAAATGCTCTATATAGATTGACTACGAGCTATGAGAGGTTTTATATGGAGGGAAGTTCTAATTGAGGTGTACCAATACCAGTCGATCAAAACAACAGTATACACAAAGGCATTCAACTATATGTTTTATCGACTACCATATTCCTTCCCATGTTTTATCTACCATCTCATAATAGCAATCTTATTGCTTTCATTACATTATTTATCACTACATTTAATACATCATTGAACACTGCCCTAATATCACTCTTTGTCACTACTTTCACACTCACTGTTAATAATTACATTCTTCTTCTTACCTTTAGAGCGGCCTTATTGTTATCACTGTTCTTCTGATTTGACATTACTATGGTAACACTTCATCTCACTGTTCATCAATGAAAGCATAGAGTTCTATATGCATAAAATGTGCCATTCTTCCTTAGAATCTATAAGTTTTCATGATCTACCGCTATTCATGAAATAAAATTGTCATCTTCATGAAACTTACTTGTTGTTCTCCTGCATGTAAATGTTGATTCTTTTCCAACTTGTCTAAATTTTTATGATGTTGATTCATCTGTTAAGAAATGATACTTTGTGATTCATGTTCTAAAGATGCATTGCATGTTCAAGATGTTGTTAAGTTTATCCACTGATTGGATTGTATGCCAGTGGTTGTGAACATCAATCACAAAGTATCATTGCTTTTCCAGCTTGTCTATATTTTTATGATGTTGATTCATCTGTAAGAAATGATACTTTGTGATTGATGTTCTAAAGATGCATTACATGTTCAAGATGCATTTCATGTTCAAGATGTTGTTAAGTTTATCCACTGATTGGACTGTATGCCAGTGGCTGTGAACATCAATCACAAAGTATCATTTCTTTTCCATCTTGTCTATATTTTTATGATGTTGATTCATCTGTTAAGAAACAATACTTTGTGATTGATGTTCTAAAGATGCATTGCATGTTCAAGAGGCATTGCATGTTCAAGATGTTGTTAAGTTTATCCATTGATTGGACTATATGCCAGTGGCTACGAACATCAATCACAAAGTATCATTTCTTTTCCAGCTTGTCTATATTTTTATGATGTTGATTCATCTGTTAAGAAATGATACTTTGTGATTGATTTTCTAAAGATGCATTGCATGTTCAAGATGTTGTTAAGTTTATCCACTGATTGGACTATATGCTAGTGGCTGTGAACATCAATCACAAAGTATCGTTTCTTTTCCAGCTTGTCTATATTTTTATGATGTTGATTCATCTATTAAGAAACGATACTTTGTGATTGATGTTCTAAAGATGCATTGCATGTTCAAGATGTTGTTAAGTTTATCCACTGATTGGACTGTATGCCAGTGGCTGTATAATAGTATACACTGGTTACAGTATACACTTGTTATAGTATACACTTGTGTTTGTGGTTACAGTATACACTTGTGTTTGTGGTTTTCATCAATCATCCATATACATTGGTTACAATATACACTGGTTATAGTATACACTTGTGTTTGTGGTTTTCATCAATCATTCATATGAGAGAGTTGTATAGTCTCTCTGACTTGTGTTTGTGTTGCATCTTTTGAGTTACATTTAAAACATGATTCTTTAGTTTCTAAATAATTATGGTGGTGAAAATTATGGATTAATGTTTTTTTTAAAATATGGTCACCCTGAGCTGTGGGTACAAGTTCATGTTCCCTCCCTAGGCCTCAATATGCTAGTGAATAATGGAACCCATCACCTTAGAAGCCTCTGACTAACCCGCATTGCAATCATAACCCACCAATCGTGAAAGATAACTAATTCTCAAATGGCTACAAGTAAATGAAATTTTTGGTCATCCACTTAAGCATGTATCTTGAAAATATCAAGATACAAAGTCCCAAAGGAGAGTATTCAATGGTAAGTACCCACTGGTATACTTATGTTGTTACATAATAGTATATTCATTGTCAGAAGATGTGGGATTCAGAGACCTGTTAAGTCCGTCGTGCTCCAATATCCATATGTAAACATTAGGAGCCTATTTATTGAGTAAAATCCTCCAATTCTGCATGGGGCTAAATCCTTTTAGCTAAAATTGGAAATTTGCTCTCCAATTCACATTGAAGAAATCTAATTTCTGCTTACTTGGGGAGATTGTGTTAATTCGTTGGATCCATGCCAAGATTATTTTGTGTTGCTAGTGATTATGTTGGCTTTCACAGAGTGTACTTGTTTTCCTCTCCATTTTGGTTTTTCTCTCCACTTCAAGGTAGGAAACCTTGTTTCTCTCTTGTCCTTTGAATTTTGAGTGCTTTCAGAGGTCCATCAATGGCAATCATCTCCAAAATTGTGTTTTGATCATAATTAACATATTGTGAAACTTGGAATTTGGAGTTCTGATCCAATGTGGAATGATAGTTTCATTTGTGGTGTTTCTATTTTAGGATCATTAAGATCTAAACTCTTCATTTTGTGACCAGTGAAGTGTGCTTGTGCATGATTGTTATTTGTACTTGAAAATTAATCTTTCTAGGATTTTATGGTTTTTATGAGCTTAAATATTTCTTTATGTTGCAAAATGTAATAGGGATCATTAAGGGATTTGTGCTCCTAGCTATGACACCAATTAAGTGCACTTGTTGCATGTATGCCTTGCTTTCAAAGTTACTTATTGATAGTGTGGATATGGTATTTTTGCATATTAGTGCATATTGGTTTAATATTTTGGTATTGCAAGATCTTGTTGAGATCCTCCTATTCTGCATGGGGCTCAATCCTTTTAGCTCAATCCAATCCATTTGAGTTGAATTAATGGACAAACAAGCATGCCCTCCCTTGACCACTATTTTCATTAATGTGCTTTTATAGACATATTAGCTTGCATTTGTTAGTGTTTTTGCTTTTAACATATTTTAGTGGAATACATGAAGGAGTACCACATGATGAATGCTTCATTTAATGCATTGTTAAGGTGTAGTCTCATAACTATCCATTTCTAGTTCTTTAGACATGATTTTATAAATGTGTTTTGGTAGATGACTGTATTAATCATGATTCTGTATGTATATACCCTAACCATCTTGTTATTATTATTGCATTACAAAATTAAGTTAAATAATTCTACTTTGTTCAATGCTCTATTTCATCTTCAATTTCTTTTCATTTTTCATTCATTCTTAAAAACCACATGATAGGTACAAAAATAGAAATGGATAGTTCTGAGACTACACATATGATGATAAAGTGAGACTACACATATGTTGACATTAAATATGTTTAAAATAGCTCCTGGATTTGATTTTGTAGATATTTTTGGCATCAACATTTACGATCACACTCTGTGATCCTTCATCAGGGTGGACAAGAGAAAAATGATTGAAAGAAAAGTCCATCATTTTGGTCTATTGCAATCATTTTGGTCTCTTTCATCCTGATGATGGATCACAGAGTGTGATCCAAAACTATCTACACAATCAAATCCAGAAGCTATTTGAAACATTGATGCCAAAAATATCCACATATGATGTTAAAAAATGAGCTATCTGATGATTGTTTACTGTTCATGTTTGTAAACGGTCAATATTTTTTATGGTACTCTTTGGTGTATTCCATTTAAAAATAAACAAGTTTTAGTTTTTCTATCATGTTTACTTTGTAGATGTAGGATTGACCATCTAGCAATACAGAAAGTAATGGGAAGAATGAGCGGGATATGAGATGGTTGCTCATCGAATGTGGGGCATAAGGGCGTAGAGCGTGGATTTCCTTGCATTTTCTTATTTAACAGTGTGTTTTCACACCACCATTCAATTCATGGATATTTTTCTTCCCCAAAACTTCTATTTGATGCTATAGTTGTGTCATTATATTTTTTCTATAAGTTTGTAATATCAACATAAATGAAACTTTTTCAATTTTTACTCATAGAATATAGTCATGTTGTTATATGAATGAACAAAAATAGTATGAATGAACAAAAATTTGCTTGATACAGTGCTAATGGCTATGATGAATGTCCCTATGTGTGACTGTGTTGATGGATCACGATGCGTGTTGAAGATGTCACACACACGGGAAAATCTAGATTGTAAATTTTAGAGTTGCAAAAATAAGAAAAAGGTTGTTAATTGCACAATATTTAAATGTTTACAAAGAATAAATATTAGTCATTATAGTGAGACTAACTTAGATTTGTATTGTAGGATGGCGGTGGATGTCAGTACTTTCGGTGGGCCAATGACACCCCGTCGCTGTCTACATCATCTGCACGTTCTCCACATATACCTGTTGTGGATGACAAGTGCAAGTCTTGCAAAGTGCTTGAGAAAGCTATTGCAAAAGCGGAGGCTACCTATAAAGCCGATGTCATGTTTTTACGATGTTTACTTTGTGCAACAATCATACTATTTAGTTGGGTCATTTGTTGGGTCATTATGCAGAAATAGATGTATATGTGGACTAGATGACTTATTTATATTTTGATGTGATATCGAGCAATGCTATAATTATTTTCTTGTTATAATATTGTTTATGATAATGTATAAAATTATTTAAAAAAGTTAAGTTTACTGTTCACAATATTGAAAAAAAAATATTAAATTTTGTTTATGATTTACTATATAAAAATATAAATTAATAAAAAATGGACAAAAAAAATAAAATATTAAATTAAAACATTATATAATAATTATAAAAACTTAAATTTTCTTGTCAAATTCTAATTCCAATTGAAAATGTAGAACCAAACACAGAAAATGGATAATGTAATTCCAATTCCAATTTGAAATTGCAAACCAAACACATAAATAGGAATTTCTCACTTCCAATTCCAATTTCGAAAATGGCAACCAAACACAAAATATGGATTGTCTCACCTATCTTCCGGGTCAACCAAACGGTCCAAACTGTCTTTCGAATACACAAAACTGGAATTTCAAAACCTAATTTTGAGATAATCAGGTTTTGATTCAAATTCCAATTCTGCAAACAAACGGGGCCTTTAAGTAATATAAGTGTTCATACAGAGTTTTAAATAATTTAGTTCCTTTAGCATGCATTCATTGATAGTATGTCAATAATTACACATCAAGATTACAAATAGAAATAAACTAGTAATTGCAATTTGGTATGTAATTTTTACGTCGAATAGATGTTATGTTGTTTTAGTTTTTTTCTTTTTTTTTTTAGATACAATTGATTTTATATTATGTATACCAGTAAAAAATGTAAAATAATCCTTATTCCAATTTGACATAATGGGATCCAAATGGAGTATAGGTTAATTCGTTGTCATATTTTAGGTGCACCAAACAGGACTTTATCTTAATATAGCTTTCTTTTTTACCATTCAATGTTTGATGTTTGGGTTGGTAAGAGTTATTTATTTTGTCTTCATCATGACTACCTTGTTAAGTGGATATATAATTTGAACTATATGATTTAATATATTTAGTAATAATTATTTTCAAATTAAACTTTGTTTAAATTAATAAATTGATTAATTTACTATTTTACTTTATTACATTAAGCCTCTATCTAATGAAGAGTAACCCTTTTAGTCTACTCAAGCAATACACAAAGTACCTTTCATTTTTTACCATTATGTCAATTATCTTCTATTTAACTTTTGAACATTATAATTAGTCAGTAAATTCATTGAAGGCTTGACTATTTAACCGAAAAGCATTTCCTATGGTTGTTCTATCATGTTTATAATTGATATATTTTTAAATTTTTTTATTAAATTATTATAAATATAAGCAAGTTTTTAAAATCATATGTTTAATATAAAAAAAATGATTAAAATAATAATTTAATATAATAAATAATGGAAACTTTTTATTTGTGATAAATTTAATGTAAAATATATATGTTACATAATAATAAATTTTTTTCGTAAACAATTTTTTAAAATTGAAATATTTTTCTTATTAAAATTGT
Source organism: Chamaecyparis obtusa (assembly GCA_027943335.1). Taxonomy (NCBI): domain Eukaryota; kingdom Viridiplantae; phylum Streptophyta; class Pinopsida; order Cupressales; family Cupressaceae; genus Chamaecyparis; species Chamaecyparis obtusa. Next base: position 1,083,217 of record BSBK01000226.1, on the reverse strand, counting down.
AAAATTATATATTAATTACTCAACCCTTAATGCATTTGCCGATTAAACGATATGTAAAATATTTATGTTACATAATAATTAATTTTTTATGTAAACAATTTTCTAAAATTGAAATATTTTGTCTTATAAAAATTGTAAAATTATATTACTTACTGAACCCTTAATGCATTTGTCGATTAAGCGATACTCATGGACGGTTTTGAAGATCAACCGATTTTCAATGACATCATCTTTATTTTGTCTTTTGAAGAGGAACGCAGATAACATCGTCGGATTTATATGTTAGTCATTGCTAATTCCGACATTGTGTTTTAGGTGTTTGTGTTGTTGACTAGTAAATGAAAGTGAGTTTCGAAGGTATTAATTACTAAATCTGATACTATTTAATAACGGATTTAGAGGTCATTAACATCTAAATCCGATATGTCAACTAAAAGCATTGTACTATAATATTTGCAATAATATAAAGTTGAACAATGATGCAACATGTTAATGATTATTCGATAAAATACATTCTATATCTATATTTAAATTAAAACAAAATTGAAAAGTTCTAATTAATTTAAAATCTTATAATTAAGGTTCTAATTAATAATTGTACGATATATCACAGAAATTAACAGTGGTAGAATTCGCATTAGACGACATCGATATTATACATAAAATTACTTGACAATAGTCAGAACATTTAATGCACATTCGTGACAAATCTAAGAAAGATTTTGTTAATTAATACTCTTCTAAATGGTATAGAAAGTGAAATATTTGTATTCAATGCAAGGTTTTCAATCATCAAATTTATATGCCAGTAACTACTAAATCCGACATTGTATCGAGTACCTTTATAATTTTGAGGTGACGGTTCATATTAAATCTCTTAATCTCTGAATTAAATAGTTGAGATCATCCTTATTAAATGTTTAAGTGACATCAGTAAGATCTTGGCTTTCAAACGACACAATCAATGTAGTCGCACTATCTCCCAATGTCCATCTTGAATTAGATCTTTTCAAGAGATTTAGCGACTATTGGAAAATAAAGATGCTTTATTTCATCTGGAGACTTGACGACAATAGTTATATCGTAGTCACTTAATGTTTTCTTTTTTATCCATTTTGTCTAGAGATTGCCCAAGCAAGGGTAGAATGGATCAAGAGATTGGGCCATTATAGTTGTATTTAAGAAAATATTAATTATAATTGTTGGATCTCATAAATCACTTAAACCTATTTGGATACTTTCCAACTAAAGGCATTCTACCAAGTCACTTATAGAGCATAGTTAACAAATTTTAAAAAGCAAGAACCCTGCCGAAAACTCAAAATAATTAATTTCGGATTTAGTAGCCATGAACATCTAAATCCTATATGCCAACAAAAACCATTTAAAATCAAACAAAATTGAAAAGCTAAAAATTTATTGAATATTTATAATGTAATATCACATAAGTTAACTGTGTCAGATTTTGCATTTGATGACATCGATATTATACATCAAATTAAATCACAACAGAGACAACATTTAAAGAAGATCCATAACAAATCTAATAAAGATTTTGTTCTAAAATGGTATTAAATTGTTTTTGGAATTTTACATTGGCTTCAATTTGTAAATCTATGTAAATAAATCGGGCAATATAAACAAATTGAAGCCACATCAATATTTCCAGTTGTCTTTCCACAACATCAACGTTCTATCTATGTACAAATAAAAAGCAAAGATTGGAATAATCAAGCTTCTACATCAAATCAACTTCAATTAAGGATGTGAATCATCTATCTGAAACATCGTCACAGTTTTCGTCAACAAAGATGAAAAATAGTTGAAAATTTTGCAAGCTGACAAAAAACTAAGGTAATTACTATAATATTTAGATTTTATTAAACATAAAAAATCATAACATTATTTTCCTTAGTTTTTATCAGTGTTTTGTATGTTTTAATTCAAGTACGCTAAAGAATACACTTTTGGAAACAAAGATAAGTGGAAGAAAATATTTTCAATTTTATTTGGCTGGTTGTTAAAATTTGCAGTAAACTACATTCTTGTTAAATTATGTGGATTACATTTTGTTTTGTATAAATGATATTGTAAAAGAAAATACATTTGAGGATATGAATTTTTTATACATAATCTAAATCTTTTTACAAATGTGGAAATGTTATTCAGTGTTTTCAATGAAATATAGCTATTTGAAGAGCGATTATGTTTTTTCCGATATTCTTAAATATGTTTTAATTCAAATATTTAGAAAAATATGTTAACTTGCTTTTATTCTCTGACTTATATGTTTAAAATGTGGTTTATATTTTATTTTTTGTTAGATTTAAATTTGTTGAAAGGAAAGAATACTTTAATTTTTTGTTGTAATTTTACATATGATTTTTTAAAATAATATTATAATTGAAAATATATATGTTATAATTGTCTACATTAAACACAATAGCTTTAATTTAATAATATTATTTTTTCAAGTAGTTTTGATTTCAGATACTTAGTGACTGTAAAAAGAAAATCCAGTCGCTGAATCTTATAGCTTCTTATGAATTTTTCTAACGATTCAATGACTATCGTTATATCTTAATCTAACGGCGTCCTTTAAGTCTCTTGATACTATTTTTTTTCATGTCGAGACTCAGCAACTTTAGTCTATCTCATAGTCGTTGAAAGATTTATCATTTACTGATTTCATTTTGAGACCTCACGACTACTGTTAGATCTTAATCTAATGATGTTCCTTAAGTCTCTTTATCTTTACTTTTCATTGAGATACTTAGCGACTGAAAGGAGTCTCTTAATCGCAAAACAATTTTTGACTTTTCAACTTTTCGTCGAGTTTACCCGACGTTGCTTATCTTGAGATCTAGAGACTATAGAGTATTCTCTAAATCGCTGCAACTTTTAATAAACTTTAATTTCTTCTCACGACTTCAGGCCAGCCACAAGATGTAAATTTGACGGTGCTAATTTTTTGAAGCAAAACCTTACAAAAATTAAAGATACGTGAGATCAATTTTCAACCACACGATCTTAATCGAATAGTAGTCAATTATTCTTCGGCAGGGTTCTATTTAGTAGAAAATTAGGATTTAGAAGTTAGTAACAACTAAATCCATTAAGGAGATTACGCGACTAAATGAAATCGCAATATGGTTTAATAAAATGGAATATGTTGGAAACTCTCAGGAGACTAAGCGAGCAAGCGTGAAATGATAATTGGCACATACTAAAAGATAATTATTATATAAATGACTCAATGTGTTAAATGAATGCAACACTTTCGATTGTCGGATTTAGTTGTTACTGACTTCTAAATCTGAATTTTTAAAATTTATTTATTTTCGGCAGAATTGTTAGTCGGCATGACAAATATATCGACTATCGATTCTCAAAAAACTTATTGTTCTGACAGTACTTCCAAAAAAATAGTAATTGAAAAAAAAGAAATTAAAGCCATACGTTATTCTATGCACCGACTTTATTAATATTTCCTATATTCAATACATATACTGATCATATCTGCAAGAGAAAATAATTTTTCTTGAAAACAACAACATTAATTCCCTTTACCATTTAAATCTTTTATGTCTATTAAATTATCACCTAAAATTAATAAATTTCCACTATCTGTCATTTCATTGTTTGAATTGCATATATCTTGAAGACCAAATCTATATGAAATATGATATACATAGTTGCAGGCAAACAGATAAATACCAATCAAACTGTTGCTGCAACATAAGAAGCTCCTTCTCAAAGCTTGGCATTGCAATCTATAAATCTTTACAGAATGGCTACCAAAATAAATAGTTATGATCATCTTGATGGAATAGAAAATGCATGGAAAGAATTCACAGATACAAACCTGTATTTTTACAATTTAGAAGATCTACACAGAAGGATGAATTCACAACCAGTTCATCCCATTACACAGTGTCATTAACAATGGATTAATACAAGCTGCAATATTTCCAATCGCTATTCAGGTACCATAACTCATTATGGAATGCATTCAAAGATTTGATTCAGATACTAGAGAAATAAAGAAACAAAACAATGAAGTAGTCATCAATTTGAACAGAGATTCGATATAGAAATTCTTTGGTTTACCTTTAAGAGAACAATATTCACAATGGAATTTCTCTCTGGCAGATTCAAATTTTAACTTGAAAAGGTCACAATGGCGAGCTATAATTTCAATTAAATGGTTTGAAACCATCAAAGTAGCCAGTTCAAAGTTACTGAAAAACCTATATGGAACAAATCTTAAAAAAGAGATTGTTGACATACTAGTACTTCTGCATAGAATCAGAGGAAGTGAACAAGCCCTAAATTTTGAAGAATGGTATATTTCCTTGTGCAATCTATATGTGTAGATAATATTTATATAGATTGGGCACAACTAGTAAGTGATAGACTTACTAAAATGCTTGTCTTAGCAAAGCATTCATACAAATTTGCAATGTCATCTTACCTCATATATGCCCTAGCATGCCAACATATAGGAAACGACCTACCTAGTATTGCTGAGTATGATGAAAATATTCAAGTTTATGATTTCTATCCTTGGATACAACTCAAAAATAGTTATGCAAATTTTAGAAGGGTTAATGATTTTTTTATAATGAAGTTATGCCGTGAAATTCAAGGTTGTCCAGAATGCAAATTATCAGATGTAGCTACACAAACAATAATGCAATTTGGTAGCTACTATACACAATATCCTACATTTACATATTTTAGGATTGGAGCTTTCGATGGGTTTCCATACAAATTGCCTAAATATTCAGATGATAAAATGGTTTTGATAGAGTTATGCAGACAAATCATCGAGGTCAACAATAAATGTAGCGAATGACATAAAGCAGGTATTCATTTTCCAATTTCCATAGGAGCTTATACATGCTTTTCTAGCTCTTCTGCAATGAATCTCATCAAATCATCTGGAAAAAGATAGAAATTTGATGAATATAATGTTATTAGGCATCATTTTGACCCTTCAAATTATATAAAATAAAACCTGCAACTAGGCCCTAGTTTTAATCACGTTCCTTCATCAAAAGATTTCTGGGCTAATTGTAAAGATGACTTTGAAATGAGAGAAATATCATGGTCCTGACTCACAGTTGAATAGATTCAACTATATAATATTGTAATAGAAGTCAAAGGATTATATGATGATCAATCTAATATGCTTTCCAATCATTATTTGGGAAAAATAAAAGGGACACCTTTGCAACCTGTAAAATTTTGAGAACTTGAATTAGACAATCTTGAAGAGAGAACGGAACATATAATGAAAAGAATAAAAAGATGGGTTCAGTACAAGAAAAAAACAAAGGACACGTCAAACACAAAAGGGCAATCAACAATAGAAGCTCAAACAACAGCTTCATCTCAAGTACCTTTACCAACAATGCAGACAATAGTTCAATCCATTCAACAAATCACAGGAGGGGATGATCAACCACCAAAAAAAGACAAAGCTATAAGAAACACCTTCGACAATGGTTCACTTGCATTGATTAACATAGACATTGTAGAGGAAGCAGAGAAAATAGAACAAGAAGAAGAAATAGATCAATCACAACATAATGCAACAATGCAATCTTTTGAAGAAGAACCACTAAATCAAATAACAGAATTTATTCAACCTAGTGTAACATGTACTCAAAATATAGTACCAAAATTTCAAAGTTCAGGTCAAGAAATACAAAGCCCTACAATAGTCAGGAAATTATTTGATATTGAAAGTTTAGCCTTTGCCTCAAAAATTCTAGCCACTCCTTCATGGTTAGAAGAAACAATACAAAGAAAAACAAAAAGAAAAGATGATAGAATTCTTACTCAAGATTTAGTTTCTCAAATCATAAGTGAAACGACCAGCTCAAAGAAAAAAAAGGAAAGAGGCAAACTAGCTGCTCTTCAAAAACATCAAGAAACAGGGCATGTAATAATAAAAGTTGCATAACCAAAACAAGACAACAAATTTTCTAATCTAAATGCAGCAAATTTTGATGTTAATCAAATTGACATAGGACCCACTTTTCATGATCATACAGTTGATATGTGGGAATTCACACATCAAGAGGTAAGAGACAGGTTGGAGCAATTGAAAGATGAAAAGAACATGCTAAAATCTACTGTTAAACATCTATCTAATTATATCTAGAAAATGCTAGGTCCTATCTCTTCTCAAACATCAAGTCAGACAAAAGATATTTTTGATCCATCACTTCATTCAAGTGAACAAATTATCAAGCAGATGCATGAAGAAATACACATGGTACAACTCTCACGAGAATGGATACAATATCTCAATTCAAGAGGTGTGGGCCTCATTGACTGCGTAGGTAGTTATTACAAAGTATGTATTCATCTAAGAGATATAATCTACATAGATTTGCAGTTGCTCAAAGAACAGAAAAGAATATATAATACACAAGAAAAGATATTGTAGACAGTAATAGATATGGATAGTGAAGAAGCTCTCAATATAAAAATTATCAAATCCACTGACACACCTCTACATAAGTGGATTTTTTCAATCAAATTCAAAACACAGATGAGCAGAGGAGTAATTGTAGAACTACAAAATCTGATTGAAACAGTCAATACGAGCATTACACATATGGAAAAGATTTTTACAAATATGGGCTACAATTTTGATGTAGCAAATGCTCAAGATGCTCTAGATATAGAAATCATGAAGAAAAATTATGAATTACATCTTCAAAGTATTACCAGGACAGAAACATATGAGGAAGGAGATATGTACAAATTGACTGCAATTGGAGACTTATTAACAACTGTATATGAAGACACAGGAAGCATTTCTGAACAAATCAAAACAATAAAAAAAATCATGAATACTGCATGGTAAGAAATGACAATATTATCATATCATAGGAACAAGAAATGCTTGATGTAATCACAACAATGGAACAATATAACAGTCAGTGAAGACAGGAACAAACACAATTATAGAGATCATGGGTATCATAGACTTTGTTATCATGTGCTTTAAGTTTATATATGTATATTTCAATTCAACTACTGTATTTGTTTTTATTACAAATTCCAATCATTGTATCAAATATCAACACATAGAAATATCTAATCGAAGTAATTTCAAAGACTACTAGTTTTCTTACATTTTTGTCTGTGATGTTTTTACATTGTTTATTGTATTTATTTTGCTTTCACTTTGGCCTAACTTTTTCACACAAAAGTTTTCAGAGTTTGAATTTTGAAATATAAGGGACAAAATCAAAAGTCAATGCATGATGATGTTGTAAAATTTGCATCATCATAAATATAAAATTAATAGACATCTATGTATACTCAACTTTATCATAATAATTACTTTTACAGATATGTTAATTACTTTAATAGATATGTATGTCAATGTTTGTTATGTTAAAATATGAATGTCTTTTGGATATTGACTTTAGTAGATCTTTGATGATTCAGAGCAAGTATTTGTTGCATATCAATTAATACTTATCGTCGATGTTTTTGCATTTTTTCCTTGTACACCTGATAGTTGTTGAATATGCATTAAATTGCATTCAATGTTACATGTTTTGATTGGTAACAGTTAATCAAATGAAATACACAGATGAACATGAATTTTTGTCAACATCTTCATAGGTTCATTAGGGTACCACATTAAATAGCTACATTTCATTATTACATGATTGATTTTCATAACGGTTAGGGCAAAAGATGTTTGTATTATTTCCAAAATTAGATAGCTACATAGCATTATTACATGAATGATTTTCTCTGATCCATAGATATTATCTTTCAGCTTCATCGGATCACATACATAGTTATAATACAAAGATATAATCATATATCACACACATATACTATAGGATTTGAGCAATACAAATCCATAAAACCAGAAGATCACCTGCATACAAAAACCTGTTACAAGGAAGTAGAGACAAGAAGAGGGCAAGGGTTTGACTCAAAAATATGAAGAAGAAAATATCCTCAAATAATGAATGAATTAAATGTACAATGGATCATCCTTATAAAGGAGATCAAAAGCCTTGAAAGGCAAACCCTAGTGCATGTAATAATTAGTTAAATTATTACAAGACTAATGTATGCAAGTTTATATTTAAAACAACTAGTGCATGAGTTTAAAACAACTCGTGCATGTGTGTTTAAATATAAACAACTAAAGAAAAAGAGTTGACATCTTAAGAAGGGAGTAAAGTTAATTAATATAATTAATACTTTACTCTAACAGCCCCCCTTAAGATGAGCAACAATGCAGCTACAAACAATGCAAGAAGAAAGAAAATGAAATTATAGTGCTAAAAGCATAAAAATGGGTCCCGACAACATGGCCTGATGAGGTACCCATGTACAAAAGAGAGTCTCTATAAAGTGGAGAAATAGAGAAAACCACATGGGAAAAAATCTAGTCCAAAAGGAGACAAAAAATAATCTGAAGGACTGAAGAAGCCTCCAAAACTAGGAATGTTCCAAAAAATAGGAACAAGAATGAACATGTAGAACATCACTAAAGCAAGAAGATGCAAAATCTGTTAAGAAGTAACTGCTAATCTGAAGATCCTCCACAGAAATATGACCAGGTAGAGAAGACTGTAATCTGCATGAGTGCCCTCAAATAACACTACTCAAATCAGGAGGCAAACAAAGGCAAACACCTGAACTCGAAGATACAGATGACATAAACACCAAAAGTTTGAAGAGCTGATCAATCAAAGAGGGAAGATTGCATCCAAAAAATAAGAAAGAAAAGAGTGTCCATATGGTAAATGATCCATCTCACTGGAATGCATAGGTACCTAGCCATTGCAACCACCTAGTACATAGAATCAAATACTGAATACATAGCTCACACTATCAAACCAAGGAAGTAGTAGAACCAATAGTAGAAACCCCCCCATACTGCTAACAGGGGGGTAATAACAGGTACACTGAAAAAATCATCCAATATGAACTACATGATGAAGAAGAATCTGAGACATCGAATGTGCAGAAAGAGTACAAACACATATAGAGATACCTGAGGCTAATGTCATTGGAGGAATGCTCACATGACAAAAGAAGATGGCAAACAAAGGCAAACATCAAAACCCCCCTAGCACTTTATAATGGAGTGTGAGTACATAAAACACAAACATGTGCAAGATCCCATACATGCAATATAGTGACACTTTATCTTAGTACATGTACATAAAAGAATGCTACAAAAATGAAGTATACACTACTCAAAGAAGAGTGAAGGCTGCTAAAACAAAAGAACAACCTAAGAAGAGTCATCCCCTAAAGGGAAGAGATCCCAGGACCTGTAACATCCAAGATATCCACCAGAGTGCAAAAATGAAAAAAATTGAATAAATTATACCTAGAGAAAAATTTGGGAAAATGACTCATAGAACTAGAAAGCTCTCAGAACAAGCTTTCCAAAGATATCTCGCTTTCCCAAAAGGGAGTCCGGATGCGCAATATAGAGCTTCCAGAGTGCAAAATTGAACATCTAGCTTTGATAGTAAAAAAAAACCATCAAAAAAGAAAAATCAGAAATTCAAACCTCTAGATTTGAATAGAGCTTCGAACCAACTTTTCGACGATATCTCATTTGCCCAATTTCGACACTGTATGCTCAAGATATGAGCAAAATACCAACTGGGGCGCGAGAGGACCCAAAAATGGTGCAAATGATGATGATGCATGCTGACATCATCAAATGACGGGCTTAAATTTGATGGCCAAATGGACATCGCCACCCAAAATGGAATTTTTTTTTCAAATTCGCATGCGTGCCTCGAGATCTGTGCTAGACCTTTTTTAGATTTTGCTTCATTTTGCATGCTAAATTTATTGATCTTAATTTGTGTGCTAGACAACAAAATTTTTATCTCGATTTGCATGACAAAATCAAAGAATTTTACCTTGGGAAGTGTGCCATTATGTACAAATTCTACCTCGAGAAGCATGCTAAGCTGTCTGGTACCAAAAAAATGCCCCAAAATCCAAAGTTCTCCAAATTTGATGTGTTTTAAATCAAAATAGGGGTTTTTGGGCACTGCGAGCTCAACAGTGAGGGCCGTTTGAGCTCAAAGTGCACCAAAATTTAGGGACCCCCCTAATTTCAATAAAAAACCAAAAAAGAGCCCTAATCTGAAACAGATGAATTTCTAATCTTTGAATCCTTCAAACACGAACAAGCTGTAGAAGATTAGGCTCTGATACCATGAAGGATTTGAGCAATACAAATCCATAAAACCTAAAGATCATCTGCATACAAAAACCTGTTATAAGGAAGTAGAGATAAGAAGAGGGAAAGGGTTTGACTCAAAAATATGAAGAATAAAATATCCTCAAATAATGAATGAATTAAATGTACAATGGATCATCCTTATAAAGGAGATCAAAAGCCTTGAAAGGCAAACCCTAGTGCATGTAATAATTAGTTAAATTATTACAAAACTAATGCATGAAAGTTTATATTTAAAACAACTAGTGCATGAGTTTAAAACAACTCGTGCATGTGTGTTTAAATATAAACAACTAAAGAAAAAGAGTTGACATCTTAAGAAGGGAGTAAAGTTAATTAATATAATTAATACTTTACTCTAACATATACTTTACATTCAACTAATAATCTTTCCTTTATACTATGTCCTACAATAAATTATTGGGTCGCCCTTGAGGATTTCCCAATTTACAATTATAATATACGACCATTTGAAGATTTACAATATATGTTACATTGCAATAGTTTAGTTTTTTTGCAATTGCAATTCAAATGTCATCTCACACTCTTTAAAAATTAGCATGCACTTGTAATGTGACATAATTCTGTTAACCTTATCATGTATGGATTGTTTTCATCCTTTGTAAAACTTTCACACAAAATAAATGACACCCAGATCTATTTATCCAATTCAGGATGATCTTCTTGTACTCTTATCTCTTTTTGATATTAAACCATACATTTGAAAGGAAGTTTTTCATCTCTTATTCTCTCGCCCATTGAAATTAATGAAAAAGGTATCTTTATGTCAGACCATCTTCTACATAAGATCTACAATAGGCTCAACTGTTGAAAAATAATGTTAAATGTATGTACCAAGATTTTTGAGTAACTCAACTCAATTATAGACATTCCCCCATTCAATAAACATCAAGCATTTGGTGCAGATAATGAAATTATGCTATGACCATATGTTACAAATACTTATATGTATCCTTTGATAAAGGTTTTCTAAAAATGTCTTCTATATGTATCCACTTGTCAACAAATTGAGAAGGTCTTAATAATTGAAAAACCTTAATTAGCAGCCTGGATAGATTTAACCCTAAGCTGAACAAGATTGGCTGCACCATCCAATTGTGAAAATGACACAAATCAGACTGCCTTTAAGTAAAATTTGATGCCCTTATCCAAAAGTGGATTGGATTAGGTTGACCATTGCAGATCATCTTAGGCTGGAGGTATTGTAAATCCATGATATTGTAATTAGTAATGCATAAACCGGGGGGGGTGGCTTCTTCTTTTGAATAGATTCTTGACCTTCATGCATGCTAGTTATTAGCTGCCCGATGTAGTTATATCCTCTATTTACATGAGGACTCTGTAAATCCATCACCATTATTAGAATATCAGAAGAAATTCTTTCTGCACCACCATTCACCACCAACAATGTGCACAATCCATATGCAATATACCTGATATAAAATTTCAAGTTCTTATGTTATCACATCGAAAGATAACAAAGTCTGTGAATTTAATTCCAATGTTTTTCAAATTTATTATTTTGATTGGTTTGTAGGGTATGTAGAATCAGTTATGGGCGTGATTTCTTTAGTATGAACATTATATAGAGGATGAAGAAAAAAAAGTACAAGTGCCATGTATTTCATTGATTATAAGGAGCTATATAGTCGTGTGATCGCAGAATGTCTTTGACCATTTATTATATCCATAAAATCTGTTTACAATTTTTGGGTACTTGTACATATTCTTCTTTTGTCGTGCTTTGTGAAATACAATCTTATTTCTAACTTTTCCAAGAAATCAATATTTCTCACAAAACGAATGCTTCACCATTACTGCTCTTTCTATCATCTATATTTCTTTCCCAAGTAGCATCAATGTACGTAAATACTATGAGATCATGTGATTTACTATACCACACTCCATAATCAGGTGTGCATTTCAAATATTTGAAATTTTTTTTACTCTTGCATAATGGGTCAGTTTAGATATTTCCTCAAATGTTGGCCCAATTCTAACTGCATGTGCTATATCAGGTGTACTATGTGTTAAGTATTTTAATCCATTATTATCATAATTATCATTATATTTTTTATTGTACTTATTACCATATCATGATTAGTCTCCTAAGAACTCCACCATATTCCTTTTTAAATTTTGCGATAACCTGAAACCCTTCAGTCACGTAATCTGCTTAAGTCATATGAATATTATGCTTTTATAAAATAATTGGTGGAAGTGCAAAAGGTTAAAGTTTGTTATGAGATTTAGCGAATTTCATGTAAAGTTTCTTAAATAAAGCTATAGTGGCTCAATTTGTAGATCAAATACACCCTTGGTTGCACAATATCTAGACAAAAATGGTTAAATAAGAAAAGATTCAGTGACTATGGAATATAGAAAGATAATTGGCATTCAAGTAATTATGGAGTTGCTTGTAAGAGTATTCTTTGTTGTAAACAATAGAACCTTTAACTAAAGCCTTCTTCACTACAAGTGTGTTAAATTGTTCGAGCAGGACAACAAAGTGAGTATACGCACCATCAGAATTCAATCTTAATTCCTCTATTACATACCCTATAAAATGTAAGAAGTTAAACTCTACTCCAAAAGAGAATCATTCAGCCCATAACATGCTTCTACATGTGCAGTTAAATAAAACTATCTTAATCTAATGTTCTTGTTAAACTAACATTGGTTACACATGCAAAAAGACTTTTATTTTTTAAATAAAAATATGTATTGTTAATTTATAAAAATTAAGATTATAAAAAACAATTATTTTCTTACTAATTTTAATTATAAAATTTTAATCAATTTTGTTGCTTGTTTTTTTAATTTTTAATATTTTTGAATCGAAAGTCAAATCAAAGTAGAAACTTAATAATTGGCATAACAACATTACAAACAAGTTACGACATATATAAATATTGACGTGACAACATTATAAATAAGTTATCACTTATATTATAGTACATTGAAAACCAGTTATATGTCTACAATTTTTTTCAAATTAATTGGGATACATTGAAAGTTCATCTTTTTATATGGTCCTAGCAAACAAACATAATTAAAATACAAATAAATGTAATTAAAATGCTGTGAAGACCTCGTAAAAATTGTATTTCAACCTTCACCATTGACACAATCTCAGCCATAGCCGCCTCTTGATAGCGCAAGCTATACTAATGACCTTCATTGACAACTGGTGCAAATGGCCTGACATATGCATTTGACACATCATCTGCCCACCTAAAGTAGCTGCAGCCGTTGTTGCCCTGCACTATCAATTTTACATTACTACATACTAGAATGTATAGTATGTACATTTTTTATAAACATAAAATACATGACCAGTACCAACCTTCTTGCTAAGTGGATAGGTCCAAAATTTTCTTTCAAGGTTTTTCTTTGTGTTTGAGGTCTTCAAAACGCAAGGCCCTTCATCACAGTTGCAATGTGGCACATTTAGGATAGCGATTGATATCCTTCAGAAAACTATAAAAGACAAACTCATGTAAAAATGTTGAAATAGATATTGTATAAATAAATAAACTCTATTATGGTATCGTATCGATGTATACACGTAGTATAAAATGATTGATCAGTTCTTACCACTCCCTATATTAAATTATAATGAGAGAATTATTGAACACCATTATTTAGTTTAGATCTTTGTCCATTATAAGAGAACTATTTTTTCTTGTCTAGATTACATAAGGATTATATTGTTCTCTTAGTTTCTTTAGGAATAAAAAAAGTTCTGTAATAATGATCTTAGCATGTCAATGGGACTTTATAAGTAAAGCCATCCATAGTTAAATTTGAATGGTATAATGTGATCCACATTACAACATATTATAAATTATTATGTGTATGTTGTAATTTTTTTAAGGTTATAACATATATAAGCTTCTATTGATATATGATCCAGGGGTACCTAGAAAATACTACCGACACATCTGCTATGGGTTTAGATGGTATCTTGATAATAAAGTTAGACACTAGTTCCCAAGATAGCTGTCATTTTCATAATTGAACAACTATTAGCTACCCTAGTTCCCAAGTATTAATTGATATGCAAAAAATACTAGGCCAAAATCATGGAAGTGCAACTTATGTCGATATCCAAAAGTCATTCATATTTAAACATAACAAATGCTGGCATACATATCTGTAAAAGTAATTATTGAAAGATATAAAGACTATCTAATTTTGTGTACGTAAAATATCATCTCATTAGTTTGTAATTTTTAAAATTTGTATGATTGGCAAATCATATGATGATATTTTTATTCATCTATTAAATTTGTATTTGTTGTATATTAGTCTTATCATTATATTTTAAATATTATGTATTATATATCTATTTAGATATATTATTTATTTAATATCCTAATAAGTAATCTTTTTCATGTTGGCTATTATAATAATAATATTATATAATACGTTATTGAATTTAATCAAATATTTTTTCAATTATATTAATTTTAAAAAAAAATAATATAAAATTAAAAGACAAAATTAGAGTATTTTGTCCTTGCGACACATTTTAATGTAACAAAAATTAAATATATGAAGCATATTTGAAACATATAAATCAAAGAAAAAAATCAACTTAACATTTATTTGTAGATCTTAAAATTAAAAGATATTTAAGAATATTGGGAAAAACGTTAACATTTTTTGATATAGCTATTTTCCATTTAAAACACTGAAATGTATTTCCACATTTGTAAAAAGTTTATGATTTTGTATAGAAAATTGAAATCGTGAATTTTTTTAATATAGAATATGATTTACGCCAAAAAAATGTACATTAGATAATTTAACAAGAAGGTAATATCATTACTATTCTATAAACAAGTAGTACAGATCTAGTATATTGCAAACTGAGAAAACTTACAACCTTAAAGGATAGCATTAGGACCAATTTTTTGACCTGCCACGGGATTCAAATCATCAAACCAGTAAAGATGTTCAGATGTTTGACGTAGTACACCCCAGTTTTGTGTATGAACATTAATAGTTGGGTAGAGTTTACAAGTGGTTTGGGTTCATGTAGGTATTTGTTCCCTTACAATCTTTTTTATATGTTCACGTATATGTATACATAAGCAACAACCTTGTGGTCCCCATCTTTGTATGACCTGTTTGTTCCACAATGTGTCTGACCTTGATGCAAAATGCAAGCGATACCTTTGACCATGATAGCAAAGGTTCTATAAAGATGTTGTATTGGTTTGTGGAGTTCGAAGCAATTTCTCTATCCATAATTGACCTGTGCCATTTATCAAACAAGAGTATTTAGTTTCAGATTCTATTGATGCTAGTTGAAACCATATTTCTCTTTGGACATGATGAACCTACGTTGGATTGCATGTGTCACAAGACTCCAATTCTGAAATATATGGATCCCTGTAAAAGTGGGAAAAATTTCTTTGTGATACTGGACGAGATGTTGTTAGTCATTTTTCTTGTAGTAACCTTTGTGCTAACAATCCTGAAACTCTATCTTCTTCATGTATTCTATGAATGTCCATGTGTTGAAAGAAGTCATTAATGACAAGTGTTCTTTGTCGCAACATTTCTACAATGTAGTTCAAAAATTATTAATAAGCAGATGAAAACCAACTGATTCTTGGTCATTTTGTGATGCCTTACAAAGAAGAAAATTTTGTAGAAGTAATATCTAATCTATACTGAAAAAAAATAATTTGTTTTTGTACATCTTTATTAGAGAAATAATTGTGTATTCTATATATCTTAAAATTACTAAGAATTTTGGGAGAGGTAGAGCATTGGATTTATAACCATAATTTTGCCCTTTTCAAAATTTTGAAGAGAATTTATTAAATCGTTCTACTATTGAGTAAATTCTACCATTCTGAGATTGCAATATTTATCAAGTCAATATATTTTAAGAGTGCAAGATATTTTCTTCATATTATATTGGTTCATATCAATTTCAACATATTGGTAGGTATCTGTATTATTCTAATTTTTTTTGCCAATGAACTTTCTTAAATAGTTTTAGGTATTGAAATAAACAAAATATACGAAAAATGAAGGAGGTTAAGAATGGTCAAAAATGAATGTAAATATCGTAAGTTTGTTTAAATCCCAGATATTGGTGTGACTTCTCTTCGACTTCCCTCCTACTGTTGGCTTCTCTTCAAGTTTCCTATTATTGTATGTTGTTATGAGGTTCTATCAACTATTTTTGTGCAAGTATTTTAATTGTCAATATTATTTGACACTTTATAAAAGAATAGGGCGGTGTTGTAGTGTGCTTTGCACTCATAACATTAATTGCAGGAGATGATATTTAGAGGAATGTAATTAAAGCGATGTGATGAACTTGTGCAAAGGCAGGCTTACAATAATTATCTATCTACTACGTCATCTTGAATTAAATCAGTGATGGGTTAAATAAATGATGTGTAAGGATGATTAATATAATTGGTTTAAATAGATTTCTTATATTATTTAATTACAGATTTAGAATGGCAGATTTTGTATTAGACGACATCGATATTATACATAAAATTACTTGACAAAAGTCAGAACATTTAATGCACATCCGTGACAAATATAAGAAAGATTTTGTTAGTTAATACTCTTCCAAATTTTATACAAAGTCAAATATTTGTATTCAATGCAAGGTTTTTGATCATTGGATTTATATGCTAGTAACTACTAAACATAACATTGTATCGAGTACCTTTAAAATTTTGAGCTAACGGTTCATATTAAATCTCTTAATTTCTGAATTAAATAGGTGAGATCATCCTTATTAAACGTTTAAGTGACATTAGTAAGATGTTGGCTTTCAAACGACATGATCAATGTAGTCGCATTATCTCCCAATGTCAATCTTGAATTTGTTCTTTTCAGGAGATTTAGCGACTATTGGAGATTTTATCTAATGGTTCTTGTTAATCCACAAAGCAAACATGTATTCATCGGGATCTTGTGACAACCGTGAATGCAGGGGATATCTCATTTGTTTCACTATATATAACAGACCAACATGAACATATGGTGTTGCAAGGTTGAAATGGGCAAGAATGGGAAGTGCAATTATTGGGTACAGATAAAAAACTAGAATTTGGGCACGGTTGGGAATTATATATTAATTTTTATGATTTCCAATTGGGTGATTTTGTTGTGATCAAGTACATAGGTAAGTCTTATTTCAAGGTTTAGATATTTGGAAAATTTGTTGTGTGAAAGTTATCAGTGTAGAAAACAAATTTTGGTTAGATGAGAGACACTCTTGTATGAAAATGTGCAGCTTGAATCAAGCAATGAGCAATATCTTGAAAACATTGACATTGTTATTAACCAATATGAAAGGAGAAGCAGACCCAATTTTGAAGAGATTTTGAGAAGATTAAAATAAAATGGCTAGGGTTGTTGAATGAATGGCTTGGAGAAAAAACTTAAACTTTTTTGTTATACCAATCCTATTAAGAATTGGAGGTCTATGCTTACTTTAAAAGTTAAAATAATCTCTCTAAGTGACAAATCAAATATACTCTATTCTTTTGGAGAAGACCTTTGCTTACCAAAGAAACTGGGTTTTGTAATCCAATCATCAAGTTATTGCTTATTGGTTGATTCAAATTGCACATTTTGGTACAAGGGCATCTCTCATCTGACCAATGTTTGTTTTTTGCATTGCTATTTTTCACATATCAAATTTTACAAATATCTGAACGTTGAAATAAGACTTAACTATGTACTTGATCACAACAAATTGACCGAACTGCAAGCCATAAAAATTGAGAATTTTTTTCAACCATGCCCAAATTCCTATTTTTTATCTTCATTCTGAGTGGATGCACAGTGATAATATATGTCTGTTAGAGAAATCGAAGGTTGTATATCAAGTATTTGAACCTTATTTACTTTTCATGCTAGAAATCATCATCTTATGTTTGAAAGAACTTGTACATTTACAATAATTTTTGTGGTTATGTTGCATTTATCTCATAGAATAAATTTATAATTGTTAGAGGTAGTTTGAAAAAATAACATAGAAAACTTAGAGGGTAAAAAAGTGCTCTATTCTATTTAAGAGAAAGTGCTTATACAGAGAAAACAAAATTTTGTTAAATTCACGATTTTCAACGATAGAAATAATGAACCCTAAACCTGAAGGAGGCATTGCTTAACAAACCGTAGTTATGGGTACA
This sequence comes from Chamaecyparis obtusa, assembly GCA_027943335.1. Taxonomy (NCBI): domain Eukaryota; kingdom Viridiplantae; phylum Streptophyta; class Pinopsida; order Cupressales; family Cupressaceae; genus Chamaecyparis; species Chamaecyparis obtusa. Next base: position 1,064,749 of record BSBK01000226.1, on the reverse strand, counting down.
ATCTTAATTATGGTTATGAGGGCTTTTTATAACATTTTTTTTGAAAACCTGGTTGAGGAATTGTTATGACTAATTTTTTGTACCATTCTTTAGGTCATGGTTAGTGACTTAGACATCTTTCTGAGACATGGAAACTATGTAAGAATGAATAAGTATGAAAACTGGAAAGCAAAAGATCCTTTCTATTTCTTTACCATTTATAAATCATTCAGAATTCTTGTTGACAACAGAAGTTTTTTTTTTATATTGATAGTAAATTCTGAAATTGTTTAATGTTGCAAAGCAAAGATTTAATTAGTAGTATATCTTTAGAGTAAGTACATTTACACGTATTGCCAAACTATAAATGTTACATTAATTTAGAAATAATGTACAAATGTATATAAAGAAATTAAAACCTAGAAGACACACTTTATATAGGACACATTAAAGATATTGTCAAGAACAAGTAGTGTGGCGAGGAGAAAAAATTCATAAAGTTTCGAGAGAAATACAATGGATCATTTTTGTTGAAGATTACATATTCTGAAAGGAATCGATGCATATTTTACCAGGTGTTTATATGTATGATTACATCATTATAGAAGTGAGTAGGTTCAATAATCCAGTATGAAGAGGTGTTAGGGATATATATGGAAAGGTCTTATAAGTATTATAGATGATGAGATTAGAGAAGTGTTTTCATTAAATGAATCCTCTATTGGTTTGCAAAATATTGACTTTGATGAATTGTTCAAGATCTATGAAGGCGAAATACATTATTCTAGGTCTGCTCCTCTACGAGATTTATTTGGTAAAGTTGGTACCCTGTGTATGATTGATGGAATTATAGGAAAACTATTTATGTGTTGATCTCTATTTTGAAGTTGATTGAAAAGTTCCGCTTTTGTAGAGGACTATCAATTGATTTGATAATTTTTAGATTAAGAGCTTCCTCACTGTCCATATCTATCATTGTCTACAATATTTTTTCTTGTCTATTATATATTCTTTGTTGTTCTCTGAGCAACTGAGAGTCTGTCTCAGTTACATCTTTGCATTGAATATATATTTTGTAATAACTGGCTAGGCAGTCAATGAGGCCCACACCTTTTGAATTAAGGTATTGTATCTATTCTCATGTGATTTGTACCATGTGTTTGTCTTCATGTATTTTCTTGATAATTTGTTCACTGGAATGAAGTATTGGATCATAAATATCTTTTGTTTGATCTGATTTTTGGGAAGAGATAGGACCAAACATTTTCTTGATGTTATCATATAGATGATTGACAATAGATTTGAGCATGTTTTTCTATTTTTCAATTGTTCTAACCTGTCTTTTACTTCTTGATGTGTGAATTCCCACATATCAACTGTATGATTATGGAAAGAAGGTCCTATGTCAATTTGATTGACATCAAAATCTGTTGCATTGAGATCTAAAAAGTTGTTGTCTTCTTTTGGTTTTGCAATTTTTATTGTTACATGTCCTATTTCCTGATGTTTTTGAAGAGCATCTAGTTTGCCTCTTTGTTTTTTTTCTTCGAACTGTTAGTTTTGTTAATGATTTGAGAAAGTAAATCTTCAGGAGGAATTTTATCCTCTCTTCTTTTTCTTTTTCTTTCTATTGTTTCTTTTAATCATGAAGGAGTGGCTAGAACTTTTGAGGCAGAGGCTAAACTTTCAATATCAAACAATTTTCTGACTATTGTAGGGCTTTCTATTTGTTGAGCTGAACTTCAAAATTTTGGTACTATATTTTGATAACATGTTATATTTGGTTGAATAAGTTGATTTCTTTGAGTTGGTGTATCTTCATTGAAAGTTTGGTCTGTTGTATTTTGTTGTGATTCACCTTTATCTTCTTCTTGTTTTGAAAAGTTGGATGAATACAAAGTCTTCAGAGTTAATGAACTCTTCAAAGAGTGCTAGACTGTGAGTTGTGTATTGTTAAAGTCGATGACATTCGTAGACGTATTTGATGTTGGCAACCCCTTATAATTGGTGTGATAGGAATATTCTTTGGATTAGTGTCATCCAAAGCTGCACCAATGTAGTTAATAAATTGAACCACAATTATCAATGGTAGTTGAGGAGGCTTTTCACCATCATTATATACAGTTGGTTTGATTTTTTATATAGCATCATTCATTAGTCCTGTCTGGACCCATAAATTAGTACATAGCATAACTTGTTTCCTTATACATAAAAGAATGTGAGATTGAAATTGTTTTTCATTGGAGGAATAAAGCTGTTGAAAAGAGGTGCAAACATAATTGACCTCGTGTCCAGTTGATTTGTTTTTCTTATATTGATCCTATATTATTTAAAAGAATTGATATGAGATTGAGAGAATTGGTCGTTGAATGATTCTTTTTGGTGATTTAGATCATCTTCGTATAGTTAAAGACATTCCAATGTATGCTTGAAATTTCAATAAAATATGCTTGACATTCCAATGTATGGTTGACATGTCAATTAAATATAATATAGCTATTTCAGAGGGTAAACATAATTGTTAGGATTTTGATAATAACAATTTCTATTGTATTCCCATTTGATTTGTTCCTTTGGATTTACAGTGAAACAACTATTTGCCCAAGGATTAGGCACTGTTTGGATGCTTGTTATACAATCATTTTTCAGTCACCAAACACAAATTATATCATTGCAAGATATTTTTTTACTAAGTTTATATGCATTTAAGCGTGTTTCTTCTTCTTTTCATTTTGTAACATGTGGACTTTATTGTATGCATGAATATCTTTCAAAACTAAAACTTGGATGAATACAAAGACCTGACAGTTCATGAACTCTTGAAAGAGCTGTAAAGGTTAATCCTTGTCATTCTATGCTTCCAATGTCAATTGTTGCTTTTACAAGCGACAAACCCTGTGATTTGTGTATTGTTAAAGCCCATGACATTTGTAGAGGTATTTGACAGTGGCAACCCCTTTTAATTGGCGTGATAGGAATATTCTTTGGATTAGTATCATCCCAAGCTAGACCAATGTAGTTAATAAATTGAACCACAACTATCAATGGCAGTTGAGGAGGCTTTTCGCCATCGTTATATATAATTTCTTTGATTTCTCCTATAGCACCATTAACTAGCCCTGTTTGGACGCATAAATTAGTACATAGCATAACTTGTTGCCCTATACATAAAAGAATGTGAGATTGAAGTTGTTCTTCATCTACATTCGAGCTCTCAAAATATTTTTGTTGATCCACCTTCTACCATTTTCATATTAAATAAATGCTTCATAAGAAATACCTTGTTTGAAGCTGAAGGCTTTTCATACAACTTTGCTAGGGTTTCCATCAGAGTTTTAGCTGTCATTGCTCCAGTAATATTGAATGCCATCGATTGTGCCAGGCATAGATGAATACTCCCCAGTGCCTTCCTATCCAAAGTATCCCATTCTTCCTGAGACATTGTTGCCTCTTTCTTGGCTATTCCTTCTAATGGTCGCCATAGATCCTTCAGATAGAGATAGTCCTCCATTTGCATCTTCCATAACTAGAAGTTCTACCCATTAAACTTATCAACCTTCAACCTACCCTCGTCAGCCATTTCTCCCACTTAACCGAGAGACTCTCCCACTAACTTGTGAGACTTGATTCCGAGAATAGATGAAAGAATGAACAAAATAACCTCACTCTGATACCACTTGTTAGAATAATAAGCATAAAAAATGCAAATATTAACACACATAAGAGAACACAATAACACAACATTTAACGTAGTTCATCCAATCCCTAGGCTACATCCACCAATAGTGAGTCCAATATCTGTATTATTATCCAATGATTACAATCTAAAACTTGCAACTCAATACCGCCACAGGAAGCTACAAAATCCCTCATACAATGAATCTCCAACCCTAAGCCCTTTTACAAGTATTTTTCACTTAACCTAATTAGGGAAAAAAATACTCCAACTAATAGAAAATTGATGGCCAACCCTTTATAATATTACTAAGTCATTGTTGGCACTACCCCAGGACCCCGCAAGGGGCTCTTCCCCTTGACTCCGAGCTTGGGGGCACTGCCCCCAATCCCCTGTGGATAATTCTGGGGGGAAACTGTGCCGAAAGAACCTGAGTCTGATTAGGCTCCACATACATAATAGGTTGATGTAGAGATAATAGCATACATTTATTATGAAGAGCTAGCATTTCATTAGTTGCAAAAAGGTGTAATTTAGAATGAAAATCTTCTTGTTCCTCTTTACTGAGAGCAATACTTTTTCGTGACATGAGTAGTTTCCAATTTGCAATGTTGGTTCTGCATTTCTTAGATTTTTAAGAAGAGAACAAAATCATACATGAACATCCATGTTGCTAATTTGATGAAAGTTATCCTCTAAAGTGATTACTTTTCTGAATGATTGCCATAATTGTTCGCCATATGAATTTGAAGCATACATTGGAATATCTTTAACTGGAGGAAGTTGACCCAAATCACCAAAGAGAATCATTTAACGACCTCCAAAAGGAATATGGTTGCTATTTGGAAATGCTTCTCTCAATCTCATATCAATTCTTTCAAATAATTTAGGACCAATAAAACTCATTTCATCTATAATAATATATTGAACATAATACAAAATTTCCTATAACTTTGCCTGTTGTTGACCTTGTAATTGTACCATCTCTTTGATAAGAATGCGTAGAGAAGAATGAATTTTAGATGCCTTGATGTTAAATGATGCAACTCCTATTGGTGCAAGAAGTAGAATAGGTGGCTGTCCATTGGGTGCTGATTGAGTGAGACTAGCTTTGATTTGAGAAATCAGATGAGATTTTCTAGTGCCTTGTACAATTAGCTGTAATGGTTGTTGTGCAATACTTGTATGGCTATGTGATATAATCATATCATATGATTTTTGTTGTTGGACAAACAATTTATAATAATATTTTTGATGCATAACTAGATTATGTTGAAAGATTTGTTGATTTGATTGAATGAAATTTGTAGCTATAGCTTTTTGTAAAGGAGTAATATTATTTTGCAACCAATTATTTCTTGAATCAAAATGTCGATATCCAAGCATATCTAAATCAATTAAATGTATAGGCATGCCTAGATATAAACAAGATCAAACTTGCCATTCATCTGGTATACTATCTTGCATTGTATCTGGATTTGTTGTAGGGCTTGTAGGATCATGTGCTTCTTCTACATCTGAATGTGTTCTACGTACATGCCATGCTTCATATGATCTTGAAAAAGATTCCCATTGTTCTATTATTCCTTCATTTGATGCTACCAATTCTACTTCAATATTGTGGAATGGTTTGTATAATAAAAGTTCACTCCAGCAAAAATTTGGATAAGAAATGTCCTCTCTAGAAGGGATACTGATAAATCTAGGGGAGACTCTAACTATAGAAGCTGATCTTCTTTCTTTCCATTTGTCCTACATTCAATTAGGTCTAAATGCCCATCTTTGGGTTATATCAATAAGAGAAAACACTTCTAAATTTGGTGGATGTGCCATATAACTATCAATTTGGTTATGGCACAAGCTTGTCGGCACGTCTAATATAGGTAGATGTTGAAGATTTTTTTGGTTCACATTCACAGATACAAATTGTCTACTACACAAGGATAAGGGAAGCTTTTGTAGAAGATGGAAGGTTTCTTGGGCACCTATATCATGATCAACAAGATTTTCAAGAAGCATTCTTTGAAGTGCAACTAGTGTGGGCATTGTACCATTAAAAATTGAAGATATTCTACTTAACATTGCATGACATGTTTCTGATTTTTATTCTGCTTTTGCTGCATATTTGGCTACGTACTTGATAACTGCATCAATTGAAAGAACAAGTTGACAATCTATATTACCTCTCCAAATGGAAAGCATTTGAATGTTATGTAAGTTTAGTCAATCATCATTATGCACTGCTATATAATTAGGTTCGCCCTTATCTGTAAGTGTTAATTCAAATTTTTCTTCTGTGGCCCATGGAGCTTTATAACGACATGAAATAGCATCACTTTTCCTTCTTAAACATGTCTGCAGAGAACATTTTGTGTGATGTTGAACACGATTAACCAAATCATAGTAATCAGAAGCCACATCTATTGCATATATCATTTGTTTAGTCATCAAACAAGGATCTTGAAGAGATTTGGAAAAGATGACTTGATTTCTATGTTGTATGATTTATGGGTTCCATGCAGATACATATTGGTCTATGTAATCTAAATATTTTTGCACTGATAGATCATTATTCCATTGTAAATTTTTAATATCTGGTGCATTTGGTAACCAGATAAACCCATGAATATGTGGAGAGCCTCTATTTTGCCATTTAGACCTGATATAAATTTAAGTCTGTAAATAAATATGAAATTGCATAGGAATTAATAACATTTTAAATAGATTGTTTACCTGTACCAATAGTCAGTTGCCCCAAGCAGTTTCTCCAAGACTTCCTCTCGAAATGTAGTGAATCTATGATGCATATATACAGCTGTCAAATGAGGATTTTGAATAATATTTTGTATTCACCATCTTGTAGCCATAGATGAATTTGTTGGTGTACTGGATGACATGACATTGTGTAAATTAGGCCATTTCATATCTGCAACATAGGGTAAAGAAAAGTGTAGGACAACCAACTCTAATAATCATGTCTATTAGTTCTGCTCTTTGTTGATTCCAAAAAGATCTAGTTCCATGTACAAATGACCCAAATCTCATCAATTGATTTGCCAATTTATCATCAGGTACATCTCATAACTTTTGACGAAGATCTGCAATTGTTATAGGTAAAGATCCATCCAATTGTTTGTGAACAAACATAGATGTTGTGGCCTAGCTTCGATGATGCGTGATAATATTCAATATAAAGGACCGGAATCTTGAATGCTACCCAAATCTTTTATCATAGTACCATATAAGGTGAAGAGCATAATCATGGAGTTTGACTTCTTTGATATGTGGTTGTTTGAATGCAGCCATTCCTTTGGGAAATAAATTTAGGAATGCCATTACAAATTAACCTTCATTTGTGTATTCATTTATAGGAGAAGGTGTTATAGGAGGCCATGCAATAGATTCTGTTGTTCGGCCTTCACCTAAATGCAATAAAGAATGTATTTCTTATGTTTCTCTACGTGGAGCAGGTAGATTGCAAACAAATGAGATGTTAAATTCTACACTCTCATCAAATGCATTTTCTTCTATCTCATCTAACATGGATGAGTTATCTTCAATAGGATGAGTATTTTCCACTGCATTAAAAATTAGGTTTGAAATATCAGTAGATTGTAAGGGCAATGATGCTAATGCATTTTCATCTAATTGTACATCCCTATAGTATGAGTCATTCAATTTTTTATATTTCAATGCTTCATAAACATGGGATCTACTAACATAAAAACTATGTTTTTGATTTCCTATACTCTCTTTGTTAACAATGATTATATCCAATGCATCTATTCATCTTGGCAACAATGTTGTGATACTAGAAATATCTTGAGGAAAAAAAATAGTATGACCACTATATTTGAGTTGACCACCTTTTGCATATGTAACTTGCAAAATAGGACTTATTTTCACTATTAGCATCTGCTCAATTTGTGTTAAGATTTTCAAACACAATGGTTGTTCACCTGTATCCATATTATTCCACTTTGAGAAGTGATGGCCATCTTTTTTAGAATTGCATCTGTAGCATATTAAAATTTCATCTGACATTCGTGTTTTCATTCCAGGATATCTTTCCATACAAATAGAACACTTTCTACTATTTGAAATACCATCTATCTTTCTACATAATTCTTTTCTAGCATTGTAATAATTTTGAGAGAAAGGTGAACTAAGAATCTGGTCAACTGTACTCATGGATGTTGTATGATCTTCAATACAATCAGGTATTTCATGCTCTAGCAAGGAAGGATTTTGAATAATAGAATTTGGAAGTTCAACTAGTTCTAATTGAGGTGATGTGTTGGAACAAAGTACATTTGATGCAGATAATGCAAGTTCAATTTTTGAGAGGTTTGTCATCTTCTTTTATTAATAACTATTTTTTTGGCATCATATCTAGCTCTCTGCATCTGATTTTTGTGATTGTGCTTAGCTTCTCTTTCATTATTTGCATTATCCATGACTGCATATATAATTGTCTTTTATATCTGTAATAATTGAAAATCATAAAGTTAAAAATAATACTGAGATATGGAAATGTAATCTAAAAAGAATCATGGTAAATTTGGAAATATTGGTTCTTTACAAGTTTTATGCATTATGTATTCACATAAAGTAAATGCCAAATTATTAGACAAGATAGAACAATAATGTAAAATGTGAACATATACTAATATTAAAGTAAATAATATAAATATTTAAAGAAATTTTGTATACAAGTACTATATAGTTTTAAAAGATATGAAAACATTGATATATTCCACAATATCAATATGACATAGTCTATTGTCAAATATACAGACATACATAAACATGTGATTACATATGTTCAATATTACAAGAAAACTATGATCTTAAGCAAGCTTCAAAGCCAGAACAATTATGCTTTGAGTTTCTTGATTGACAAAAGAAGATGTTTTGATACTTAGATCAAATACGAACTCAGAATCATATAGATTATCCAAAAGTTGTTTATCTGCACCAAGTTCAACAAGTAGTAGCTGAAAATCTTCTACATCAACACCCAACAAAGCATTTGCAAGGCCTTCAAAGGCAGTAACATTGTGAAGTTCCCCTAATGGATTTTGCAAATCCATATTAAGAATGTAGGTGAAATCACATATTGGAATATGAAGACAAAATTTTAGACATTCATATGTCCTTATATGATTCTGAATAACTTTTTTTTTACATTTTTTTCCATCCACATTTCGTGGACATGAGAGATAATAAAAGTTATCCAAATCAAGTCTACATATTTTTTTTGTTATGCAAATAGGAATCATGGAATGAAAGTCTTTTTTACAAATGGAAGACATTATCTGTGGATTTGTAAATCTAGAAAGTATTGTTGGCTCTTTAGTCAAAGAAATAGAAGATTGATCTTCTCCTATTTTTGTACACCATGTCAACAGAGAAGTAGCCTCAGTTAAATTTGGATTGATAACAACACTAGTTGAGAAAACTGTATCCAATGACTTACCAGACCATGAAAGCAAACAACCAGATTTAATTAAAAGAACAATTGTTTTACTTTCCCTGAACAAATTAAGAATTTGTTGTCCTTCATTCTCACAATGATGACCCCATAGAGTCACATCAATAGAGTAGCTAGAGATATCTTTGATATGTGTATTACATTTTTTAATTTATGTACCATTTTCTTTCCTAATGGTACTTGAGGGATTGATAGAAACAACAATTCCGATCACATCTACAAGTGAATTAACATGAAAAGTTTCAAGAGATTCAATGCTTTTGATATGGTAATCATGTTTAGGAACTATAGATCGAACACATTTGGAAGGTATGATTGTTGAAGAACTCTGAAGAACTATTTCATATGGATTGGTAGAACTACTAAATTTTGTATTTGCAACTTTTACAGAACCGTTAGAAATCAAATAAAGATTATTTGAAATTGAATAATATCATAGAAATTATCAACCAATTCATTGAAACAAGTTATATGTATACCAAATCCTTCTTTTTCTATAAAGTAAAATCCAAATACTTTACCCTCTTTAGACAGTTTTTTGAAACAATGGACAGGTGATTTTTGTAAGGCGCGACCCTCAATAGTCCATAACTTATGGTATGGGGTCAGGAGTTTTATGGGAATTATGTTAGATGAAGAAGCATCTAAAACACCACGACTGCTAGATGATGCTATCTATCTAGTACCTTGTACTATAGGTACTGGAGATCCAATAATGTCTCCATTATTTGACACAATATGCAAATTATCAATTAGGATAGCCCTACAAGTATAAAGAAAATACATATTTAATAAAAGTTTTATAATGGAATTTTCATAAGTACAATAGAATATAGAAAGATAATTGGCATACATGTAATTGTGGAGTTGCTTGCAAGATTATTCTTTGATGAAAACAATGGAACCTTTAACTAAAGCCTTCTCCACTACAGGTGTGTTAAATTGTTCCAGCAGAAGGGCAAACTGTGTATGCACACCATTGGAAAGTTCAAGATGATATTTTGTACTTGTACTATGATGTTGTTCAATACAATGTAATGATAGAATTTGAAAACATGGTTCCTTGATGGAAATACCATCCATTATTTGACTAATTACTCTTGTTGTTAGTAAGGTCATTTTTGTTACCTATTTAATGGCACATAGTCTGATGTCAGTAATCAAAAGTATATCATAAACATAAACACTATATTTATTTAGTGTTTATTTTTAAAATTGTCATTTTGTAAAATAATATCTAAACTGTAATAAAATGTGAAAGTTTACGGGAAATATATGCAAACTTAAAAAATGTAAATTGATAGAATCTAAGAATTCAAGAAAATGCACAACTATATAAAAAGAACTTAAAAGAACCCGTGTTAACACTGCCTTCATAATGATGAACTTGAAATGTCTTGATGCTCATGGGAATGTATAAATTGAAATCTATATAAACGCTTTTGTAAAATATGTTGTTGGTTTAATAAATTATTAGTAGAACAGTTCTTATATAGGCTATGATGGCGGTCAAATAAGGCGGTCATGTTGAAGAGAAAAAGGAAAAACTCTTACCAACTAAACCATTTAACATTGAATGCAATTTAATGCATATTCAACAACTCTGAGGTATACAAGGAAAAACTGCAAAAACAACGAGGACAAGTATTAATTGATATGCAATAAATAGTCGGTCTGAATCATCAAACTGCTATTTATGTCGATATCCAAAAGTATTTTATATTTAAACATAACAAATATCACCATACATATTGAAAAAAGTAATTATTCAGAGATATAAAAACTATTTAATTTTCTATTTGTAAAATATCATCTCATTAGTTTTCATTTTTCTTATCTGCATTGTAAATCATTATGGAAGAGTACGCCTGCAAATACATCGTAGTGGAACGTGTCTTCAGACCAATCCAGATGTATATTTTATTAATCTATACAATTATATTAATCGTAATATTTTATTTGTGGTTGTTGATTGATATTAAATGCTAATAAATTCAAAAAGGAGTGCGTATGCTTTTTGCTTTTTTGTTGTACTTCAGAGATTGGACGACTATTGTTACATTAAGATTGTGTGGTTAGCATTTAATTCTGAAAATAAAGTATTAAGAGATTTAATATGAACCATCAGATCAAAATTCCAAAGGTAGTCCATAAATCTGTAGATGAAATCAACTCTCAGTATTGTTTAGTACTAAACAATGCAAACACAAAAACTTGGCAATGTCAGACTTAGTAGTGACTGGCCAATAAATCCAAAGATCCAAAACCTTGCATTGAATACAAATATTTGACTTTGTATACAATTTGGAAGAGTATTAATTAACAAAATCTTTCTTAGATTTGTCACGGATGTTCTTTAATTGTTCTGACTATTGTCAGTTAATTTTATGTATAATATCGATTTCGTCTAATGCAAAATTTGACACTGTTAATTTATGTGATATATCGTACAGTTAATAATGTACTAACTTAATTATAAGTTTTGAATATAATTAAAAATTTTCAATTTTGTTTGAATGTAAATATTGATATAGAATTTATTTTATCGAATAATCATTAACATGTTTCATTATTGTTCAACTTTATATGATTGCAAATATTATAGTACAATGGTTTTAGTTGACAAATCGGATTTAGATGTTTATGACCTCTAAATCCAAAATTAATTAGTATCGGATTTAGTTGTTACTGGCTTCAAAACCCGCATTTGTTTACTAGTAAACAACAAAAACACCTAAAAAACACAATGTCGCAATTAGGAGTGACTATTTCATATAAGAAATGATAATAGACACATGCAAAAATCTAATGATATTTATGATAATTATCAGATTTAGTTATAAGTGAGTTCTAAACTTTGAAATGGTGGATGAAGGTCTTCACTACTATGTTACTGTATTTCAAATTACTTCAATAAAAAATCTCTCTACAAACAACTGGCAATATCCTGATACAGAGTATTACAAGGGAGAATATAAAATTATTAGCATATAACAGTAACATAAGGATATTCATCCTTCTTCTTTTTCTAAGTTTAACTCAAGGAAGGCTAACCTTTTGATTCTCTCTTGAAGGAATAAAAAATATGAACTATACTTGCTCAAATACAGTCCTTTCTAATACATGCATGAACTAAGTAACTAAAGGTATTTTAGTGATAGACTTTGTGTTTGATGACTGAAAGATGACTGCATAACACACATCCAACCAGTGCCTATTCCATTGGGCAGATGGTTATTGTATGTAAATCCATAAGAAGAAATCAAAACAGATACTGTAAAATGTCTTGTAGATTACTTGTAGTTTGAATAGAAGTATACAAGAGTATAACATAAAAGCATACAAGATTATAATATAAAAGTAAAGAGACAATAACAAAATAAGACAGAAACTGCAATGTATTTTATTGAAAATAAGCCTATTTCTATACATACAAAATTTTAAGCTCAGATGCTTAGACAAAGATAAGAAATCTGTTCTGCAGAGATTGTATTCAATATTCATCCTTTGTCAAAAAGAGATTACAACTAAAAAATATATAGCTAAAACATCTTGGAATCCTTTTTAGAATAAGGATGCAAAAAGCTTCAGATATTTTTAGCCCTAAACCTAAAAACAAGAAAAATAAAAATACAATTGAGGCTCTCAGGCAATGAAAAGACAAAAAACTTTTGGACTCATCTGATCTTCCTTGTTTGATAACTGACACCTTTGTCTGGACATATTCTTGATAAATTCATTGAGTTATTACGAGATATGGTGACTGCCATTTCAGGCTAACCTACACCATTCTTCATAAATAATTAGCATCCCTGTGCTTATAGGTCACGTGTCAGATATCTAGGTGACTTCTTCATTCTTCATCAAGAATGTCGAGGTCAACTGTTGTAGGCCTTTTATTCTTGGGCTTTGTAAGGGCATCCCATGTAGCTACCTCCTCTATGGGCCACTAAAATTCTTGAATGCTCTACAATTGTGCCTTTTGTCTCTCCCATCTTGCATCTGCAATTTGTTTGATATCTGTAATGAACTTAATGAAGTTCATTACAACCTTAATAGCTTCATCAAGAGTTGCATTGATGCATTCCATATCTAATTCATTGCCATCATTAATAAAAACCTCTTTCTTAGGTAGTAGAGAATCAAAATCTGATCTCCATGTATCCAAATCATTTACTGCTCCATCTTCTGCCTTGATATGTGGGATAAACCTGTTGAAATTAGGCCCAAACATTATTTCCCTCGCCTTAATTTGATTCACTTTACCCTTAAAAAAGGATAAATTTATTCCTATCTGATCAATCTCTTCCTTTACTTGCAAAACTACCTCTGGAATATCTATCCTCAAGGGTTGCACTGCTGCTAGTTTTTCAAAGAATGAGGTCCTTGTTGACCAAGTTCCAAAATAGGTATTCAAAATAGTAACAAAATTGTTAACCTCTACTTGCAATCTAGGTAATTTATTATAGGAAGTGTAAACAACATCTTCTTTTTCCTTCAAAACATTTACTCTGTGTTCCAAAATTTTGTTCAGGCCTTGCAGTACAACCTCATTCTTCTCCAAATTGATTTTCTCTATCACTGCAGCTTCTCCTTCTCCCCCTACACTTTGGGTCTTTGTTGCCATAGACTGTTCAGGTGGTGGAGGGGCAATCACAGGCATGTATATTAATTGTTGAGTCAAATCCTCCACCATTCTTTCTAATGCCCTTTCTTTCATGATGTGCAACTCTCTATTATTAACAAGTGAACTGTAATCTTCAAACAAATTCTTATATCTATCAGAGAGCTGCTTTGATTTGTCTTCATTTAATCTTGCAAAATGGGTGAGCACTTGAGAAATATCAAGGTCACCAGTGTTGTGTATTGACCAAATTATTTTGTCTCCCTCCATCTTCTCTTGGACATTTAAGAGAGAGGGCTTCTGATCCTTGGGATACAGGCTCCACATAGCCAATGCTTGATTTTTTGGGCTATACCCAAATCCTTTGATTATATCCCCTACTTGGGTTTCAGAAGACAAATTTATCTCTAGTCGCCTTCTTATTTGGTCTATTATAAATGTAGAAAAAAGATCCCAACCAGGTACAAGTAACATTTTTCTTGCCTTTACTAACCTCCTAGCTTCTTTAGGAGTGATTGTTTCTGATTCAAGATCATAATCCTTCAAAGCTTGAATGGCTTCTTCTAGCACTTGGCCTTCTTCTGTTATTTGCATAGTAGAAGCAACCTATTATTGCTTATGCCATAATAGAAAGTTTTTGAATTCATCAGTTTTTATGAATTCATTGTCTTTTAAGAAAGCTTCTTGATGAGCAATCTTTCATCTTGGCACAGAGCTAGAGGCAACTCAATTTCCTCTACTACTTCTTTTTATTTTTTCCTCTCTTCTCTGATCTTCTTCCTCAATTGATGATCATAGGCCCTAGTGCTAGTAATTAGAGTTTTGACTCTATCTTTTCTCTTCTTAGTAGCCCTTACTTGTGAAGGCTCCCCTGTTTGCATTTTTGGCCTTTTAAAAGGAGGTTCATTAGTATCCTCATAATTTGGAAGTTCTGTCAAATTCACAACTACATTTTCATCTACTTCTTGCTCAGTAAGAAGTGGTTGTTCCATGGTAGGAAGGCTATGCACTGAGTAACCATCATCACTATCTTCTTCATCTTCTGAAGAAGAATGCTTTTCATTTTCCCTCTCCTTATCATCAATTAATCCCTCCAAAGAGTTGATCAAAGCATTGAAATTTTCCATCATCTGATCTAGCCTCTGTAAATAAGGTAATGTGGGAAAAGAGCCTCCAAACAGAATTCCCCTTTTCTTTAGGTGTTTTTCTAAGGACAACAACTCTTGTAATTGTTGTGCCCTTCTTTCTATCTCATCTTCATCGAGGATATTCCTAATGAGATCCTCTTCAGGACATTGCTCATGTTTATTGCTAATTGGAATGGTGGGAGTATAAAATTTCCTTGCATTAACAATAAAATCTTCTATATCTACATACCTATACAACGCATCACTCATCTTAAAGTGGCCAAACTAGTCATTTAATTTGTTCAATGCATTCTTTCCAATTGTGAAGTTGGAAACTTTGAAGTGTCTAGGGGTAAAAGTACCCTTTCTATGTAGAGCCAAGAGCTCCTTATCAGTCAACATGAACTGCCAAATGAACTCTAGCACTGCAATCCTTGGTGGCACATAAAATGGGAGAAGATGAGGTGGTTGGGGGAAACCATAGACTCTGATTATTGTAAATGTTCTTTCATAATACAAATCTCCCCAATTGTGATTTCCAGTCCACTTCTCAACAAATTGACAAGGCCTTAATAATTGCAAAACCTTAACTAGCAGCCTGGACAGATTTAACCCTAAGCTGAACAAGATTGGTTGCACCATGCAATTCTAAAAAGCACAAAAATCACACCCGCTTGAAGTAAAATTCCATGCCTTTATCCAAAACTGGACTGGATTAGGTTGACCATTCCACATCATCTTAGGTTGAAGGTATTGTAAATCCATGATATTGTAATTGTGATACAAAATAAGATGCATTAACAAAGAGTAATGCATAAACCTAGGAGATGGCTCCTTCTTACGAATAGACTGAAGACCTTCATGCATCCTACTTATTACATATCCCGTGTAGTCATAACCTCTATTTACATGAGGATTCTGTAAATCCATTACCATCATTAGAATATTAGAAGAAATTCTTTCTGCACTACCATCCACCCCCAACACTCTGCACAATCCATATGCAATATACTTGATATAAAAATTCAAGTCCTTATAGAAGTATGGCGCAGTCCCTGGTGTCACCGCAATGTAATTTTTGTTGGGTCTAGGGACATGAAGTTGAATATCTCTTGCAACTAGGGTTGACTCCCTAACGTATCTATTTGCTTGAGCTTGCAAATTGATCTTATTAGCCATTGGG
Source organism: Chamaecyparis obtusa (assembly GCA_027943335.1). Taxonomy (NCBI): domain Eukaryota; kingdom Viridiplantae; phylum Streptophyta; class Pinopsida; order Cupressales; family Cupressaceae; genus Chamaecyparis; species Chamaecyparis obtusa. Next base: position 1,048,666 of record BSBK01000226.1, on the reverse strand, counting down.
ATTTTTATACCAAAAGCTTGCATGAATGAATTTCTATTGAATGTCACCAAGGCTGAGTGATAATCTTTCCTTATTGTTTTTAACAAAGGGTCATATCTGTTGGCCAATTGAATCAGAAAATCTATATCTAAGAAGACATTTGGTACTATCAACCTAGCCAATCCTGAGGTCCAAGGGTTTGATATGGGCAGCGGGCTTTCAGAATTTTTTTAAAATATCTAAACAAATGCATTCCAGATACATCATGTGTTTTTGCATCTCTACAAAATGCTAGATCATCAGTGAAAATTTCATCACTGGCCTTCTTGTTTTGCGTAGACTGAGGAACTCATTTGAATAACTCTCCTTCCCTTTATCCTTGGCTCCCTTACTAGTAGAAGCTCCACTCATTATTGGTTGACTGATACTGATCAACTGATAAAAATAATTGTAGGAATTGTGAACTCCTGAACTTTTAGAATGCTAAAAAACCAGATAATTTCACAATTTCCTCGCTCTGCCTCTCTGAATGCAAGGTAAATTTAGAATGAGTAACAACTAATTTCACAATTTCCTCGCTCTGGCTCTTTGAATGCTTGGTAAATTTAGGATGACTAACAGTTAGCTGTATTTATTCTAAAGAATTGAATGCATTAGACCGTTTGAGACTCAAGCTCTGTAATTCATGTCACTTCCATCATTACTTGGCATGCTCAAAACTCAATTCACTAGCCAAGAGCGAAGAAAGTGACACATAATCTAATTTTAATTTCTAGCAACTTAGCAACTACACAGCTTCTTGTAGGCGCTAAATAGTTCTCCTTTTTTTAGTATTTCCAAAGATTAAGTGACTAAAGAAAGCTTGTCAGTCGCTAAATTCTATAATATTTTAAAACTTATCCTGAGACTTAGCGACTGTGGGAAGAAAACAAAGGCACTGAATATTTTAGCTTCTTATGACCTTTTCTAATGATTCAGCGACTTTCATTAGATCTTAACCTAATGGCCTTCTTTGAGTCTCTTGATATTTTTTTTGGGGAAAGCAAGACTCAGCGACTATAGTCTATCTCCTTCTCGCTGAAAGATTTATCATTTATTGATGTCATTCTGAGACTTCACGAATATCGTTAGATCTTAATCTAATGGTGTTCCTTAACTTTCTTTATCTCTACTTTTCATTGAGATATTTTATCGACTGCAACAAGTCTCTTAATTGCCAAAACTTTATCAGTTTTTCTAATTTTCATTGAGATTACATGACCTTGCTCAACTGGAGATCTAGCGACTACATAGTAATCTCTTAATCATTGAAACTTATAATAGACTTTGATTTCTTCTCGCGACTTCACACCAGTCACAGGATTTAAATCTGACGATGCTCATTTTTTAAAACAAAACCTTTCAAAAATTAAAGATATGTGAGATCAAATTTCAACCACACGATATTAATCCTGGAAGTAAAGTTCATGAGATTAAGTGACTCCCGTTGATTGTCCTCTTCAAATGGGGAAATTTGATGGTTTTATCTGAATCACTTTATAAAGATGACGTCATCCCAAAATTGCGGAGATTAAAGTCATGGGAAGAAATCAAAGTTTAAAAAAAAGTTGCAGCGATTAAAAGAATACTCTATAGTCGCTTAATTAAGATTTTTTTTTTTTTTTTGCGCCAATATTGTACTTATTAGAAATTTCAGATTTAGATGTCACTAACAACTAAGTCCATTAATGATCATAAATATCATTATATATGTGCATGTACCTATTATCATTTTACGATTAGTCTCCTGAGAACTCAAATAGCTTAAAATGTGTTATGAGATCCAACGACTATATTGAAAAGTGTGATATGTGAGATCAAATTTCAACCACACGATCTTAATCCAATGGTAGTCGCTCAATCTTTACTTTTTTTGGATGACTTCATCTTTATTAAGTGATTAAGAGACAACCGTAAGAATGAACAACTTTAGATTTAAATCCTGTGGCGATCTAGCGACTACATAGTAATCTGTTAATCGCTGCAACTTATAATAGACTTTGATTTCTTCTCGTGACTTCACGCCAGTCACAGGATTTAAATCTGACAGAGCTCATTTTTTAAAACAAAACCTTTCAAAAATTTAAGATATGTGAGATCAAATTTCAACCACACGATATTAATCCAAGTAAAGTTCATGAGATTAAGTGACTCCCATTGATTGTCCTCTTCAAATAGGGAAATCTGATGGTTTTCTCTGAATCGCTTTATAAAGATGATGTCATCCCAAAACTGCGGAGATTAAAGTCGCAGGAAGAAATTAAAGTTTTTAAAAAAGTTGCAGCGATGAAAAGAATACTTTGTAGCCGCTTAATCAAAAAAATTTTAATTTTTTTTGCGCCAATATTGTACTTATTAGAAATTTCAGATTTAGAAGTCACTAACAACTAAGTCCGTTAATAATCATAAATATCATTATATATGTGCATGTACCTATTATCATTTTATGATTAGTCTCCTGAGAACTCAAATAGCTTAAAGTGCGTTATGAGATCCAGCAACTATATTGAAAATTTTGATATTTGAGATCAAATTTCAATCACACGATCTTAATCCAACAGTAGTCACTCAATCTTTGCATTTTTTGGATGACTTCATCTTTATTAAGCGATTAAGAAACAACCGTTAGAATGAACAACACCAGATTTAAATCCTGTGGCTGACATGAAGTCGCGAGAAGAAATCAAAGTCTATTAAAACTTGCAGAGATTACGAGAATACTCTGTACTCGCTCATTTCACAATTAGTCTCCTCAAAACTCTAGCATATTCCTTTTTATTAAGCGATAACCCAAAACCCTTCACTCACGTAATCTCCATAAGGCATACAAATATTCTCCTTTTCTAAAACAATTGGCCGAAGTTAAATAGCTTAAAATGCGTTAAGAGATCCAATAACTATAATGAGAAGTTTGATATGTGAGGTCCAGTTTCAACCACACGATCTTAATCCAACGGTAGTCTCTTAATCTCCGTAGTTTTGGGATGACATCATCTTTATTAAGCGATTAAGAGGCAACCGTCAGATTTCAGCTTTTGAAGAGGACAATCAACGATACTCGCTTAATCTGATGAAATTTACTTGGATTAAGATCATGTGGTTTTAAATGTATTTAATTTTTTGATAGGTTTTAATATGTGTGTTTTTTTTTGTTAACAAACAACAAAATATGAGTGAATATGCCTTAGTCTCCAAAGAACTCAAATAGCTTAAATTGCATTATGAGATCCAGCGACTATATTGAAAAGTTTGATATGTGAGATCAAATTTCAATCACACGATCTTAATCCAACGGTAGTCGCTCAATCTTCGCATTTTTTGGATGACTTCATCTTTATTAAGCGATTAAGAGACAACCGTCAGAATGAACAACGTCAGATTTAAATCTTGTGGCTGACGTGAAGTCGCGAGAAGAAATCAAAGTCTATTAAAACTTGCAGAGATTAAGAGAATATTCTGTACTCGCTCATTTCATGATTAGTCTCCTCAAAACTCCAACATATTCCTTTTTATTAAGCGATAACCCGAAACCCTTCACTCGCGTAATCTCCATAAGGCATATGAATATTCTCCTTCTCTAAAATAATTGGCCGAAGTCAAATAGCTTAAAATGCATTAAGAGATCCAACAACTATAATGAGAAGTTTGATATGTGAGGACCAATTTCATCCACACGATCTTAATCCAACAATAGTCACTTAATCTGGATGCAGTTTTGGGATGACATCATCTGTATTAAGCGACTAAGAGACAACCGTTAGATTTCAAATTTTGAAGAGGACAATTAACGACACTCTCTTAATCTGATGAACTTTACTTGGATTAAGATCGTGTGGTTTTAAATGTGTTTAATTGTATTTAATTTTTTGATAGGTTTTAATATGTGTATTTTTTTTGGTTAACAAACAACAAAATATGAGTGAATATGCCTTAGTCTCCTGAGAACTCAAATAGCTTAAAGTACGTTATGAGACGAGCGACTATATTGAAAAGTTTGATATGTGAGATCAAATTTCAATCACACAATCTTAATCCAACGGTAGTCGCTCAATCTTCACATTTTTTGGATGACTTCATCTTTATTAAGCGATTAAGAGACAACCGTTAGAATGAACAATGTCAGATTTAAATCCTGTGGCTGACGTGAAGTCGCGAGAAGAAATCAAAGTCTATTAAAACTTGCAGAGATTAAGAGAATACTTTGTACTCGCTCATTTCACGATTAGTCTCCTTAGAACTCTAGCATATTCCTTTTTATTAAGCAATAACCCAAAACTCTTCACTCATGTAATATCCATAAGGCATATGAATATTCTCCTTTTCTAAAATAATTGGCCGAAGTCAAATAGCTTAAAATGCATTAAGAGATCCAATGACTATAATGAGAAGTTTGATATGTGAGGTCCAATTTCAACCACACGATCTTAATCCAATAGCAGTCTCTTAATCTCCGCAATTTTGGGATGACATCATCTTTTTTAAGCTATTAAGAGACAAAGTCAGATTTAAGCTTTTGAAGAGGACAATCAATGGTACTCGCTTAATCTGATGAACTTTACTTGGATTAAGATCATGTGGTTTTAAATGTGTTTAATTGTATTTAATTTTTTGATAGGTTTTAATATGTGTATTTTTTTTTGTTAACAAACAACAAAATATGAGTTAATATGCCTTAGTCTCCTGATCTTTGAATGAATTTGCTAACCCTCAGTTTTTTCGAAGAATGAGCAAATAGACTCATTCTCATAATCTCTGAATGGAATCTTAATCGCAAGTTACATTTGGAGAATGGGCAACTGTACCTTTTTCTAATTATCTCTGAATGAAACTTGTAACTGCCAAGAATTTGGCAGAGTGCACAACTAAGACATTCTCCCATTCTCCAAATGTTTGGGACTTAACCGTTTGAACTGGGAGATTTCGAGACCAAGGTTATCTCCAGTTCTCCAAATTTGTCTCTTGATCTCTGAATGAATTTTCTAATCCTCAATTTTTTTAGAGAATGAGCAAATAGACTCATTCTCATAATCTTTGAATGAAATCTTAATCGTGGGTTATATTTGGAGAATGGGAGACTGTACCTTTTTCTCATGATCTCTAAATGAAACTTGTAACCGCCAAGAATTTGGGAGAATGCGCGACTAAGGCATTCTCCCATTCTCAAGATGTTTGGGACTTAACCGATTGAACTCAAAGATTTTGAGACCAAGGTTATCTCCAGCTCTCCAAATTTGTTCTCTAATCGCCACACTATATCGAGATTCAATGACTAAGCTCATCTCCAGATCTCTAAATTTGTCCTTCACTGCCGTGTTCATCCAGCCCACATGCGACCGGTCGCCATGTGTCCAACTTTGTCCTTGTCATCCGGCCACCTTCTTGCAAAATATAATAATCTTTGGCCGTTGGCAGTTACCGAGGCAGCCTCCACACACGCGCACAAGCATAGCCTCCAGCTCTTTACTTCATATCTTTTGGTGTGCACTTAGTCTTTTAAACATTCTAAGTTTCGATTTGTCACTTCTGACAAATTCATCAGCCCTACAGAAAGTAAAATGGACGGAAGTACCACTTCTGATGAATTCGTCAGCCCTATAGAAATTTAAATGGATGGAAACAAATAAATAAGCAACGCGTGTCTCGTAAACCACAAAACTAACTCCAGTTGTTACAGAGTTAATCCATAGCTTTGCAGTCGCTTCACACCACAAAAATTTTACAAATTCAGGTTTTTTCAAGAACCGCAGATGATTTGGATCATTTCAATCATCTTGCATGCGTACGGCATGCTCAACGGCCGTCGATCAGCTTAACCCCGACCGATGCGTTTCATATAAGAAACGCCTTCGGCGTAATCAATATAGATAAATTTAAATAATAAAAATGACAAACCCCTTTTAAATTTACAGAATTTTTAAGAGTGATTAGATTTTTTAATTGTAATACCTTTAAAAGAAGTTAATAATGAGTGGAGTTTTATAATTTTCTAACTAAAATTTTGCAAAAACAACTTCTACACTATTTATTTTAAGGGAAACGTGTCATTTGTCATACTTGCGCATGCCTTAGCTTTTCTTCCACATATTGCAAGCATGTAGAGAGGTGGTTTTCACATGCCTTGTTTCTGCTTCCACATTTGGCAAGCATGTTTATAGACCCCATTTCCTCTATTTTGCATAATCTCACATTAGTTGGTATGTTTTCATAGGTTCACAGTTGTCTGTATTTTCTGTGAGTAGATATGCTTGCATCTGCCATAACACCTCTGGTTTGCATAACCTCACACTAGTTGGTATGTTTTCATAGATTCAGAATTACCTGTATTTTTTGTGAGTAGATATGCTTGCATCTTCCATAACACATCTGGTTTAATCATTGTCTAAATTTCCTTTTGCTCAAAGAAGCGCAGTTATTGTTTCATTATGTATGATGGGTAGTAGCTTTTTAACTCTAGATATTGCAAGATTCTTCTGTAGCTCACCTGGCATTGCCAAGATTTCTCTGAAGCTGATTTGATTAGACTTTTTCTTGCATACACAAGAGGATGGAAGAAAAGAGGGAAGAGACATGCATGGGAGAGGGGCTCGGCTCAAATTTGCATAGAGGCAGGGAGGACGGTGGCAATGGTTGACCTGTCCAGAATTTCATTTTTATAGTTGCATTTGCTTGAATGTTTCTAAAAAGTTTGAAAAAAATAGCAAACATTTTGTATCCGCACTCCTTTAAACCACATTTCTTTAAAGCATATATATTTTTCAACTTCTTCAAATTGTGTGTTTTCCCTTTCTATGCTTCCACATTTTGCGTACATGTCTATTAGGGCACTTGCAGCTACGCAGAGGGAAAGAAATGTGGTAGTTTCCTTTGTTTTAATGCATGAATGGGTGTCCCTGCATGATTATTAGATATTTGACATAGTGCAAATTATTATAGTGTAGAACTATTTTTTTTTAGGTTTTTTCATTTAGTCCAGCACCTGTAATCTCCACAAGAACATTATCCATGTTTACAATGAAGGAAATTATAATTATGTTTAAGCTAATTTTAATTGTAGTTTGGAAAAATGCATATAATATCTAAGTCACTAAGATTTGGAAAATATTATTTATTAATGGTGTACTTGAGGAAGAAAACCCAATTCACGAGGTAACAGACCATGAATTTGAAAGAAGGTTGTTCAATGCAGAGACCCATTTTGCCCATTTTATGAAGAAATTCAGTAAGAAATATTCAAGGGAGGAAGAGCATGCTTACTGCCTCTCCATATTCAAGCACAATCTAATAAAGGCTATGCGCCATCAGAAATTAGATAGTTCGGCTATTCATGGTATTACCAAGTTTTCAGATTTCATCACCATTATCGAGGTCTCAGAAGACCCCCCTCCATTAACTCCCCTGCCCCTATTCTGCCCACTGATGATTTACCTGAAGACTTTGATTGGAGAGAGCATGGAGCTGTCACTCCTGTCAAAAATCAAGTATTTTCTCAAACAATCTTTTCCCCCCCTTTTATTGATTCAATGTATTCTTCTCAACAAAATTTTGCCCCTTTTTTTAATTTCCAAGATAGATGAACAATGAAAAAGCAGCATGAGAGATTACCAATGATCCCTGTTTAGATAATTCTAAATAAGTGGCATCTTGGGTTTATTGCTAAATAGGATCTTTTGATGGTTCATTGATTTTACCTTGTATCTGAATTACTTTGCTCTGCAATCAATTTGTATTATAGTTACCAAACATTTCAAGTGAATTTGGATCAAAAGATATTAACCAAAAGGGGCTTCCTATATCTCCCTTATACATGTATACCTATGATGTAAGGTTATTGAGAAGATCTTGATATAATTTTTGCAAGGTAGCTGTGGATCTTGCTGGACATTTAGCACAATAGGAGCCATGGAAGGAGCCAATTTCTTGAATACCGGAAAGGTGGTTAGCCTCAATGAGCAACAACTTGTTGATTGTGGCTTCTCAGTCCTAATTCCAAAAATACTTAATTTTTACCGGCTCGAGGCCGCCGGAAGTCGATGCTCTGGCACCAACTTGTAATCCACCGGTACTGCTGCGTTCAAATGCCAACACGATTGATAGCCTTCATTTTTTAAAAAGGTGGAATGCTTTTTAAAATTTTAAAACTTTAAAAACCCAACTATCTTAAGAAGGGTTAACTTCACCCTCTGACCATGGTTAAGACATATACATTGGGAGCGCAACAATCATTCCCTTCAGTGTGTAATACACCGACAACAATTATATTTTTCACTGCAGAATAAATAAATTTGAAACAGTGGAAAATGATCAACGGGGTGTAACAATTCAATTGTCTAGCATGGCTATTGGAGCCTGCGCACCGTCAATGCTTTAACCCAGGAGGATGCATCTCATATAAGAAACGCCTTCGGCATAATAAAGATAATACAAGATAATTTTAAAAAGAATATTATTATAATATAAGATAATATTTAAATAATATAATATTAATATTAAAATTATAATAATAAAATATCATTATCATAATTTTATGAAAATTTATGTAAGATAGTATTAAAAATTATAGAGAATATAATATAATAAAAACAACATAAGATGATAGAATAATAGTGTAATATTAATAAAAATAAATCAAAAAAATCTTTTATACAAGCTAAGTTTGAAAGTTGTAAAATTTTATATCTCCAATCTATACTTCTAAATTAATCTATTTGCTCAAAATATAATTTTTTTTAATAAATATACATTTAGAAGATATTTTTTTATTATGTAATCTACTTTTTAAATTCTTATTCAATTTTTGCACCACTTTTTTTATAGCTTTATTAACAATTTCTTATATTGTTTGTTATCATTATATTATTATTAATTTTTGTATTAAAAATTATTTTAACAAATCCATGATCATTTGCTTGATAAATGACAAATTTAGATTTAAAACTTATTTGTAAATAAATGACAAAGTAAGATTTAAAACTTATTTGTAAATAAAATGACAAATTAAGATTTTAAACTTATTTGTAAATAAAGGACACATAAAATTTTAAATTGATTCATATGGTGAAATCTAATAGATTATATATCTAGATATCTATAAACTAAATATTAGGTGAAATAATTCATACCTGGGAGGAAAATTTTATAGAAAATCGTACGAACTATAATTTGGATTTAAATATTTTGGCTACTTTAATACAATTTATACAAACTTTTGACTCAGTAAAAAAATAATGTGCCACGACTTGAATATGTTTTTGTCAAACTTTTATTTGTGATCATCTATTTTTATTATAATATATATAGGCTACATGCCTTTTGTTTAAAAAAAAGAGACAAAAAAAACATTGGCATCCATCAACATCCTTAGAGTCAGATTAATCCTATGCAGGTTAGCTAATTATATAGCCACTAAATCATGCTTGCAACAATTGGATGAAGTGCCTAAACATATTGGGGACCATCTTCCTGACATCTGAAACACAAGCGACAATCATTTGAAACTAAACTCTTTTCTTACCATACAATTGTCAGCTGCCGACCAATCACACCTCATTAATTTATTCGGGTATTAATTTCATCCCGAAGGTGAAATCATTTCCAGTTGTTTATCAGCTGACTAATAAAAATACTCACCTTAAAACAGGCCATCAAAGAGGCTTGGTGGGTCCGATTTGACGTTTTCCCTTTTGTTGTGTCAGATGTTGTGAAGAAAATGTCTACCAGAAAATTCCCCTGAAAAAGTTTTCCATATCAGACATTTTTCCATCAGTGGGTGTTGCCTAGAATTAAAAAAAAGCCTATCGGCTTAATTACATTTTTTTTAAATGAATACAGGCCTTTTCAATTAATAATATAAAAGTACAGTATTCACAAAAAAGAGGATGGGGGAAAAAATCACCCCGCAAGTCACACGACACTTAGGCCGGAATCATACAACTATTCATTTAAAAAGAAAATAAAAAGAGGAACCCTCAGGCTACAAGAGTAGTAGCAAAAGAGGGAGGAGGATCTTTGTCATCAAGATTGCCCCAAACATTGGGCCCATGAGCTTGATCAGGAACAACCCAGCCATCTTCTGGATCTTCTTTTTTGAGCTCTCCTTCCTCCTGCTTGGGCGAGATAGCAAGCACCAGGTGAGGGAACTTGTCTTGATTGGCAGGGATAGAGGAAGAAGGTCGAGTAATAGCAACAACATTGGAAGCAAGAATAGGAGGCCAACCAGAACCCGTATCCCTCTGAGGAGGAGAGGCGGAGCGGTGGTGCCACTGGCGCGGAGTCCTGGAGTGTCTGGTAGAGGAACTCCGGCTAAGATGTCGGCCTCTAAGCGGCGTACGGTTAGCTGAGAGAGAATCAGGAGGCACCCGAGTCACAGTACAAGGGGCATTACCCCAGTGCTGGAGTAGCTCCTGCAAATGGGCAACCTCTAATGCCACTTTATCCGCTTGCACCTGAATCTACATCATGATATTATTACAAATACATGCCTTAGCATAAAAAGAGACATGATTATCCAGAGAACTATGAGAAAAAAACACAAAATTTCATTCTTTCCATAAGGTAAACAAATCTCCATCCTGAAAGTATGTCATATCTGGGTGTATTGGGAAGGCATTCTAGGAGGGTCACCAAGAAGCGCCATATGCCATGAAAAAGGCTCAGGCCTAAAAGGAGCAAAGAGGTCATGAATCCAGACCCAATAATTTTGGGCATGCCGACAGAACCAAAAAATGTGCATGAGAGTCTCAGAATGACCACAAAAAGGGCATTTAGGATCAGGAACCCCCAAATGCTTGAGTCTAGCTCCCAAAGGCAAGCCCTGGTATAACAAACATCAGGCAAAATGAGAAATTTTAGGCTCAATGAAAGAATCCCAAATAGTATGAAAATGCCAGCTCCAACTCTTCTGAGAAGAAGAGATATGCCAACGTTGGTTGAGAGAATCAATCATGGGAAAATGAGGCACCAACCAAGAATATCCAAGCTTGGGTTTGTAACTGGTGAAGGGTGTAGCAAGATACCATTTCCAATCCTTCTACCAAAGTCTAATAGATTGAATTCCCAACTTGTGCAAGAGATGAGGCGGGATAGCCGAAACCAGCAAGTCAAAAGTCTGACGATCTGGGCGGATGAGCCAGAACTGAACCCAAAGATCATCCCAAGATCAGAGATTCATAGTGGCTCTGGAGAAAAGATCTTTTGGGGTTTGAATGCCACGCTTGTGAAACCGAAGAGCACTAACCCCAGGAACTCTAGCAAGAGGAATCCCATGTTGAGAAAAAAGAGGGGACCACCAAATGTTCTGCTGGTTGAAAGAAAGACCATCTCGGAAACCATTCCCATCCCAACAAAGCCAAGGCTTGACAGACTCCCAGGCTCTCCAAATATTTTTGGTGACAAAAGTACCTTGGATTTGAACGGGTTCCTTCATAACCAAAAGGGTTTGAAAACCAATCCCCTTCCAAGCAGGTTTGTGAAGAGGAAATCCTGAGGAAATGCAATGTCAAAGCAAAATTTTCCAGGCCTCATTGCCTGTGAGACATCGCACAACCCATTTGGCACAAAGGGCGTGCCCCTGCTTCTGGGTATCAAGTAAACCAAGCCCACCTGAGATCTTAGGGAGGCAACAGAAATCCCAGGCAACTTTGTGAAAGCCCTGGTGATCAATACCGGAAGCCCAAAGGAAATCACACAGTAATTTCTTGAGCTTCTTGTAGGAAGCTTTGGAAGGAGCCCAATAAGAGGAATAATACACATGCGTAGCTACCAGGATCTTGGAGCAAATCTAGAATTTTCTTGCGAGAGAAAGCGGCTTCATGATCTAGTAGGTAAGTTTTTTTTCAATTTTAGCAAGAACCGCATTCCATATATCTGTAGGGTGGGCTTGAAATGAAAAGGGAATGCCAAGAAAGCAGAAAATTTCCCCATGCCGGATCTTGGTCCAACCAAACTAAGAAAACCAGGGAGGATCAGGACGAGCCGACTGTTTGTAGCAAAGGGTTTTGTGCCATTGAATGGCCGAACTAGAGGCCAGGCAAAAAGTGTCTAAACACTGCAAGGCTACCTTGATATTCTCTTTATCCTCTTCCAGAGTGAGGAAGGAATCATCAGCAAAATGGCCATTGACCAGTTGTTGAGATGAATCTGGAAAGTACATTCTCCCAACATTACCCATATAAATGGGGTGAGCAAGCAAGTAGCCAAAACCCTCAACGACCAGAACATACAAGGCCGGAGCCAGGGGACAACCTTGCCGAATGGAATGAAAGACCCCAAAGGTAGAAGACTGTTAGCCATTGATGGTAATGCAAGTGAAGGCATCATTGAAGAGCATCTACATAGATTGAAGAAATCTGGGTCCAAAACCCATAGCGTGAAGCATCACAAGGATAAAAGGCCATTCAATATGATCATAAGCTTTAGCAAAATCAATCTTAAGAAAGAGGGCTTTTTGGTGAGACTTACGAGCCCATTCCATACCTTCCCACATAGAAATGATGTTGTCAAGAATAAATCTTGACTTAATGAATCATGTTTTCTTGGGCCGAACAATCTGTGGAAGCAAGTGACGGAGCTTGAGAGCCAACACCTTGGTAATGATCTTGTAAGAAACATTGAGCAAGGTGATAGACCACCAGTTACAAATGTCCTCTGGATCCCCAGACTTGGGAATAAACTTGATATTTCCCTGGTTAATGATACCCCCAAGAGATTGGGTATGATATGCTTCCAGGTAGACCTGGTGAAGATTAGAACCAATGGCATCCCAGAGGGCTTTGTAAAACTCACAAGGGAAGCCATCAAAACCAGGGGATTTATCATCAGCCATTGCAAACACTACTTCATGAAGATCCTGCAAGGAAAGTAGTTGATCACAGAAAACCCGTTGGGCAAGGGAGACACACTATAGAACAACCATGGTACAATCAACAAGAGCTTTCTCACTGGCAGGAGAATATCCCTAAGTCGCAAAGACCTATTCATAATGGCAAACAAAGGCTTGCAAAACATCAGGAAGCTCCATGAGGAGGTTGTGGCCTTCTCTGGTTCTGGTTATACCCATACTAGTATGACATGGATGGAGGGAAGAAAAAAATTCTTTAGAAGCTTGGTCTCCAACCTTTAACCAGTGGAGACGAGCTTTGATCTAGGCTCCTCTCGTAGAATAGCCGTCAGCCACTTGTTTCTAATGATGTAACTTAGCAAGATTAAGTTGTAGATTTTGATTGAAAGGGTCCTGGGCTAAGGCCTTGGTGGAAACACATAAGGATTTGGTTTTGACATCATAGGCTCTACGACAACACTTGGCCAGCTGTTTGCCATAAATGCACAAAAAATGAGTAGTACGTCTGATGGCGTCATTCCACCATTGAATCCAACCTGTCAATTGAGTGGGTCTAGGCTCGAGGTTCCAAACCAGATGAATGTGGGCCATAGTAGATGGATAGTGAAGGACAAAAGTATTAAAGAAAAAATTGTGTGGTGGGAGGCCTAGCTTTAGCTGTTTGCCAAACAATATTAAATTGGATGGGAAAGTGGTCTGACAAGGTCACATCAACAAGAGGAGTGATCGGTAAAGCTTATTTTTTAGAAAAAGAGAAAAAAGATTGTGTCGAGATCATAGCACGATCAAGCCTTTTATGAATTCTGTCAGAGGAGGACCTATAATTAGACCAAGTGTTCCATACCCCATCAAAATGGTGGCGGCCCACATTGGGATCAAAAAGCCCGAATTTATTATGCATGTAGTACCAGGCTTCTCTTTCCCCAACTGTCCATCGAAAAGGCAAGAGGCCATCCTTGTTAGACGCCATCTCCACCATATTAAAATCACCACAAACAAACTAGGTAGTAGGTGGCAGAGAATCTGCAAGCCAACGCCAGAGGTGAGATCTCTCAATAGCATTATTGGGAGCATAAACATTAACTATGCCAAAAGAATGATTTCTAATAATGAAAGTGGCCCAGACAACTCTCTGTATGGGGTCAGAGCCATGACTAACCAAAAAGGAATGCCAACGAGGAGAAAGGAGAGTAGAAACTCTACCTTGACCAGCCTCATGCTGAGAACAGAGAGCAAGGCTTTTAGGCCAAATAACTTTACAAGTTGCATCAAGCATGAAACTAGAAATCTTAACTTCTTGGAGGCATAAAACATCCAGATGACTAATACGACAACGCAAATCCCTAACATAAAATTTTATGTGTAGGTCTGTCAACCCATGAACATTCCATGAGATGTACTTCATGGAATAATAGTGTCATCCATTCCATCACCTTCCCCAAGGGTATCAAAACTATTAGATAAATAACCTGGGGTAAAAGCAGACCCAAAAAATTCCATAGATATATTACGTCATTTTTCCTACATGCCATCAAACCTATTCTCAGCACGCCTAGAAGGGCTGCAAGAATGGTGGAAGGAATTTGAAGAAGCAATCTCTGTGGCCGTTTGGGGCATGCAGACTGAAGGAATGGTAACCTAGGATTCAAGAACTCCTTTCCCCTGAGAAGCAGGGTTTGAAACCTCGATAACTGGGGTTTTCGAAGAAACCACGTTATCTGAAGGTGGCGGATGGGAAGCGGAAGCCGAAGCAGGCTGCTTGTGTGGCTTGTTACAGCGGCCGAGTGTGACCCATTCATCTTTTTTTCCCTCATCTTTTTTCCAGCCTCAGTCGGCTGAGAGCCAGAATCCTTGGGAGGAGTCTTGGTACGAGGCACTGCGAGAGGATAGTCCTTAATCTTATGCTCAGCAGATTGAAAATGATAACAAGTGTTGGGAAGGTTGAGATAAAGCACCTTCTAGGTGAAAGTGGTATCACCAACTTGAATCTCAATAGATTCTTTGAGGTCCCTAGAAAGGCCGGCCTCAACATAGAGCCTCTTTTGAGGCTGAGGATTAAGAAAATGATCATGCTTGTTATAAAATACAACCATACCTAGCTTTTGCACTATGGCATGCATGAAAGGCCAACAAGGTAAGGGAAGACCAGGAAACTCTACCCATACTAGGACTTTCAACTTCTTGTCATCAGAGACAGAGAAGTCACGAGTCTAGCGCTGGAATATTAACAGCGAGGCCCTGAGGTTCCAGGGATCTTTGGAAAAAATGATGTCCACATGGGAAGGCTTGGAAAAATGAAACCAAAAAAATCCCTTGGTGAGGCTCTGGATGCCATCTAGGCGGATTCCATGAGGGGTCCAAGATTTGGCAACCCAATCCCTGATAACATGTTCAGGAGGGTTGCGACCTAGAAAATAGCCAATAAGGGTATGTGTTTCAAGCCAAGTGCAAGCATCATTAAACTCATTAATGGGTAGAACAATATTAGGTTGAGCCATACCTCGTGAAACACTTTGGGAACAAATTTGTGGGGATGTTTTCTTGGTGGTGCCATTGCTATCCAAAACCACACCAACACCAACATCAATTGCTTGGTGAGAAGTGGCCAGTGCCATAAAAACTATACTATTTCCCGCAATAATTGCGGAATGTGTGAAGGACAAGGAATGCAAAAGTTTGACACAAGGCAAAAACCCTAGTAGAGCGTAGAGTGAGCATGACTGTTCACTGACGTCTATGATATCGCTTAATTACATTTTAAAATACACAATATTAACAAAGTCTAGATAAATTTTGAATAGGGATAAAAAGTTAAACTTTTATATTTTATATGTTATTGTAAGGGATGAAATTAATGTAAATATTTAATTATACTATTTAATTACTCTAATTTTGTTATTAGACCCTAGCACAAAACTAATATTTTCATCTCTTTATGTCATATTAGTTTTACAATAAAAATTCTTGAATTCTAAAGTTTGAAAAGAGAATTTATGTGTTTTATTTTTAAAATTAATCTCTAATCATTAATTTCTTTTTTCTAATTGGCTAATCCTTATTTTGCTAGTGGTTTAATTATAATTCAAAAATAATAATAATAAAAGTCATAAGATAAGCATCAATTAATTGGATTCATAAATTATTGTCAAGGTAGGTGTGGATTTTAAATCAGTTTATTTTCTCATGGTTTCGAGTTATCTTTTTGTATGTGCAAAGAGTTTTGATTTTCAAGAAAGTGATATGTTTTGTATAATTTTAAAAGCATATCGTTAGCGTTAAGTAGAAGGAATTGTGAATCATTAATTAAGTCAACTTAAACATACATGTATTCTTAAAATATTGTTGAATAAAGAAAATCAGCAATAGAAATATAATGTGTATTATGAAAATTTTCATACCTAAATTTGTTAAAGAACAAACTTTAAAATTTTGATCACAAGAATATGTGAAATGTTTTTTTATAAAGTATTATTAAAATATTAAAAAAATATTACATAATATAATTATTATGTTACTATATGTTCATATTTTGTTAATTGAAAGTTTTAAGTATTAATAGATATTTTGAGGTCCTCTCAACAATTAAAGCATATATATACACTTCAAATATAATATATTTTTGTATATCTCCATTATTATGTCTAGATAGGTTGATTCTTGTCTATCACAACAACAAAAAAAGATTCTTTTAGATTTTTCTTTCACTCTAAATTTCTATTTTTATGCACTATTTATATATTTTTTGAATACTAAAGATTCTTTAAATCTAAAGAAATAAATTGTTTTCTTCAATCAAAGAGATTATTATTTTCATATTTTATGAATATTAAAAATTATTTAAATTTGATATCTCAGACATCATCTTTTAATAGATAATAAAATTTTATTAGAAAATTTTATTTCCTAAATGAGACCATAACACCAAGCAACAAGGGTAGAATTCAAGGTTGTAACCGTTGTCTCAAATACTCGTTAGAGTTATATTCATAGACTATTAGAAATATTATGTTTATGTCTAATAGCCACCTATATGTTGGAAGTGGATTCACTCTAAGAAGAGAAGGGGGGTGAATGAAAGTGAATAAAATTTTCTTCAAAGGTGACACTTAAATTTTGATGGCAAAATGTATTAGATTGAATTGAACTAGAGAACATTCAAGTGACATACAACTTATAATAAAACCTCAACAAAAATGTATTGAAGCGAGAATATGTTTATTCAACTTGAAATGAATATCATTTAGGAAGCTTTCAATGTAGTGCACTAATGCAAACCAAATTGATATAACACGATCCACAATTCATCATGAAAGGTTATAAAAAGGTTATAAAAGCATAAGTATAAGAGAAACTAATAAAATGATAAAATGAAAGACAACATTACACATGTTTAACCATAAATGGTATCAAACTACTTGAGAAAGTATGTAAAGATACCTTGAACATAAAGTATCAGAGCATAAACTGAAGTTGAATGGACATATGGATTGAAACAAACATAGACAAATAATGGATCAAACTGAGAGACAAACATTAAATACACTACACCATGATTTTCATGAGTGGAAAACCCTCTTGGGGTAGAAAAAACACTCGGAACTTGTATCATTTTATTATTTCAAAGAGCACCAACTATGTACATCAATGTTTAGAAGCAACAACTTCAAGGAGCTCCAACCCCTTTTTAGAAGCACCAACTTCAAGGAGCACCAACCCCTTTATCTAAAAAGTTTACAATCGTAAAACAACACCTAATAATCTTACATGACTGTGTATAAATGATTACAATCACAAGATTACCAGATTTGTATATGATATTGAATGGTTCCCTCTATACTTCCTTGATAGTACATATGAGCAACTCTCTTTCTCATAAATGATAACTAGTTAGTTGAAATGCAATGCTTTACTCACATAGAGCCAAATTTATCACATAAACTTCTGCAAATGATACAATCTCTCTTCATAGTTTCAATCACTATTTCTAACAAAGTATACAACAATATTCCTTTCAAATCTCATTGAATTGAAGTGTTCTTCAGTTACACACCCTTGATATACATATATCTACACATTTATCAGACACATGGGTGAATATATATACAACAGTGGATTTGACTGCTAAAAACTTCAAGGTAATCCTCGAATTAGGGTACCAAACCCAAGTAGGGTTTACAACCAAAACAATGTTCAAAGAATAATCTAAGTAACTGAAACCAAATGAACATCATAACTAAAACCCTCAAGTTAGAATTCACCAAATAATGTAGATGAAAAAGTACTATCAAACTAGACTACAATTTCCACTTTCTTTTACAAAAATGTTACTGTAAAAAGAACTTTCAAAGTGGGTGAAACCCCAAACTAAAATTATTGCACTCAAACCCTTGAATTAGGGTTAACAAATCAAATGCTTCTTTAAAGTAATGAATTATATTTTTGCATCTAATATGGAATATAATTCATAACAAAATAACGAGTTTTCTAAAGATATTCAATGTATTTTCTTATCAAAATGAACTAGTAAAATCATTCATAACAAATATTAATTAACCCCATATGAATTTGCATTATCAATCACCAAAAAAACATATTTATAATTGAAACGACATTACGTGGAAGAAATCCCTGAAAAATTGCAACTATCCTTAACCAACTAAACCCAATCAACTGCCATAAGAATTCAAATGACTAGAGATCCCATTTTTCAAAAACCCACAACTGAAAAAAAACATCTATCAAAACCTTTGTAACTGAAAGTAAATTCTTCATGGTCGTTGCTCAAGAACCAGGGTTTCATTTCATGCGAAATGATAACTAAAAACAATGAAAACCAAACTTTATGAAAGGAACATAATAGAAGTTTTAAGTTCGGACTTAGCACACGCACAACCCACGTGATAACTTAAGTTACATAGGCCACATCGTACCTGACATAATGAGTGTTGATCCAACAACCTCTGCCCACATGTGCCAAATCACACATTATGTATTCACCAATGTCCACCAGTCACAAAAATAATAATAGCCTCCATAATGAGTGTTGGGTGACATTAGGATATTTTGATCTAAAGCTAGTGTCGAGAGACACTTTAATAAATATTTATAAGGCATGAATAACATATACTTTAAACCTTCTTCTGGTCTTATTGTACAAGGTTTCGGGACCTTTCAAATCTTGTTTTTATCTAATCAAAACATATGCTTTAAACAATAAACTCTTGTTGTCGTTCAACATGTAGGTGACTTAAATAAGCAATGCAACCCGATAGCCTAAGACTCTAAAATATACTATCACTTGCACCTAAAGGAGGTGCAAGGGATACACCGATAGGTGTTTGGTTTGGAAGCATGAATGAAGCTTTACATAATAAAAGGGAGTGTCAATAATAACTTTCTAGAGAATATACACCCTCCTGTGACCACAAAAATGAGAGGAGACTAAGCTTTACATAGAGAAAATATGAATATAACTACCTCAAGGCGAAGGGAATCAACAATAAAGAGAAGTGAATTATATCAAAGATAGCAAGGACAATTGCCATTCAGAATAATTATCAACCCAAATTCAATGGCTTTTTATCATTGAAATCACTACAACAAAGGAGGCAATAACAACTATTAGAAAAAATCGAATAAGGGAAGGCCACATTCATTTGAAATAATATTAAGGGAAGGCTATATTCATGTGAATTGCTATAAAATTTAGTATGATTATTCAATAGTTTAGTTTTAAGAAGTAACTGATCTATCTACATGAGCAATAAATAAATCTTATTATCCTTCATCATCATTTGGCAAGAAAATGGTTGGGAAATTGGTGAAGAAGTATATAGGAAACTTGTGGCATGAAGAAATATTCAAAGTTATTTCCAGTTGTTTTGTAACTATTTTTTAATTGATTTTCTTAGCAAGAAAATGTTTGGAAAGCTGGCTAAGAAAATGTATATAAGCAACTAATGGCATAAAGACATATTCAAAGCTATTTCAAGTTATGATTGTAGCACAGTAAAGGAAGATTTAGTAGGTGTTTTTAGTAGAATGAAAGTAGAGAACAACTCAGAGATTAGAGAATACCTGAAGATACTTCGCTTAGGTATTTCAAAAAGCAACATGGAAGAATTTTGGAGTTTCAAGAGTAAGCATATAGAGCTTCTTTCCTCACAACACGAGGAGTGGAAGGCTTCCTATACTTGCACATAATAATTGAATCTTGAAAAAAAAATGTGGATGCAGTGGAATTTGTGTATATTTTTTAGTCATGGTACAATATGAGAGGAAATAGAATATAAGGGGGAATAGATAGGGAAGGGGGATGAATATGAATTCTTTAGTTGTAGATAAGACGTATTTTGTCGATAAGGTTGAGATTCTATTATGAGGATGTCCAAGGAGCAGTGATGGGATGAAATTCATATGAACAAGTTGGTTGACATCTTGTTCCATGGTAGGAAAAAAAAGTAACTTGTTCTTATTAACTTTTTGGAAATGGTATGACCACTCCAAATAGCTTCATGCACCACCACTAGTATGTGCACTGCAAATAGCTTCATGCACCCCTCTCGGTGTGGTTTGGGCCTCTTCTCTACTAAGGCATCTTAGTAGCGCTCCTTCAAAAGTTCTCCGCAAGATAATAGCATCAAGGATAGTGAAACAAGATGAGCAATGAATTAAGGTTTTATGTTGGGTATTAGATGAGTTGGGTAAGAGGGTGTTAGTACAATATTATATTTTTATTTAAAATATAAATTATATTCAACTTAAATGATCTCAATATATTTTGGTTAATATGAATCTTGTTATCTCTAATTTTAATATCTAATACAAATGGACCAATAATTGAATACAAAATAAAAAAATATTTATTGTTATAGAAACACAAAATTATTATTTTTAAATATAAAGTTATATCAAACTTTAAATGATCATAATTTTTTTGACAATCCTTCATATTTCATGAGAAAATAAAAGACATTTATCATGCTCACTATTTATATTTGTTAACTAATGCGTATATGTTTCCACTCCTATAGTTGCACACATAAGACTATCAAATATCATTTTTCACTATGATAATTATACTTATTGAAATGGATATCTTATTGTATAAATGATACACTTATAATAGATTATTATAATATTTTATTTGAAACAAAAAAAAGAATTATTCACTTGTCAATAAATATTATTTTTTCCTCTTTGTGTAACATTTGTAGATCTGAGCGAGAAGAGCGGGGAGAGGAGCGGTGATGGTTTTTCAAATTCTAAAGAGGAAGATGCAAATGAGGAGGATGATTCGAGAGGCCATGAAAAGGATCTTTTAGTTGTTGGGACTGATTTGGGTGGCTCTCTTCTCCCTACTAGGCTTGTCTGGCATTATCTTGTTCAAAACCCTACATGGTGCCCTATTCTCTTTTGGGGTCTTCATTTTTGCCCAAATGTTTTCTCTTGTCATTAGTGTTATCCCTTGCCTTTCGGTTCCTTTTGCTTCTTAGTTGCATGCTTATTTTGGAAGTGGGTTGTTTTGGACCCGGAGGGGGATCCTTCGTAGTGACAGGAGTTTGAGGTCTTTGGGGTTGAGCTTGAAGATCCAGACTGGTTATAGAGCTTTGAGTGGCTCTCGGTGGCTATGGGGTGACTACTTCTTTTGTCACCCTTCACATTGGCACCAAGTTCGGATGGGTGGTGTTCTAGTGAATGCTTAGCTCACGGTTGTTGTTCTTCCTACAATGGCCTTTGTTCTTTGGGGACAACTAGCTCTTTCTTTCCTCCATTGTAAGTGCAGTGAGAAGTGTCTGGGCTATGGGCTAGTTCTGTGGAAGGTTGTTGACAATCTTCAGGGGACCTTTTCTGTGTTCCCTTTGCTACTAAAGGTCAAATCGTTTCTCCTTACTATGTGCAGTCTTGGTGATTGGTGGGAGAGTTTTCCTATCCCCGTTGTCTATTTCTTCACCATGCCTTGGTGATGGTCACACAACTATTGCTTATGTTCTTCTTTTCTGGCATGGTCCCTCCTTCATGCATGGTTGGGATTGGAATGGGTGGTCCTCCCCTGTGCTAGTTTGTGTCCACTTTGCCTAGGGTTAGAATGGACAATGTGGGAGTTGTGTCTTTTTTTCTTAAGTTTTGTAGTTTCTGGCACTTTGTGTATTGGGGTGTTGGAAAGTTTCAGATTGAGGTTTGGCCTATGGGATTTGTTGTCTCAGTTCTTGATGCTCATGCCACTTTTAGGTATGCCCTAGCTGGCAGTTGGAGCTTTCCTCTACTTGTGCAGATGTTGGGTGTGGGTGCTCTTCTTGCGAAGGAATGGTGGAAGCCCTCAGTTTTCCAGGGCTTTATTTGTTTTTGGATCTCCTTTATGGAGTTTGGAGTTGTTGCAGGCTATGACCTGCCTAAAGGAAAAAAGTGGTGTTAGCTCTTCGATTTTTTGGAGAGTTGGAACTAAGTTTGGTGAACGGGTTGCTTACAAACTCTATGGATATGTTATTCCTTTTTGTGGTCAACTTTGTTTGACAAGGATAAATCCCATGTTTGGGAGCTTGGCGAGGGATGGAATTATTTTGTACATTCTTGCTCTATTTGGGGTCTATAGTAATGTGGACTCTTGGTTTTAGCTCCAAATAGCTTCGTCTAGTGGAGACAGGGTGACTCCACAGCTTACTAGCTTAGGGTCTCTTCAGAACCCAGTGGTTTGAGAAGAGTGTTGTTACCTAGGAGGAGGGCTTGGGTCTTACTGTTTGCTTCTTCTTTCACAGCTTCTATGGATGTGGAGCAGTCTCCTATTGAGGTGGATATTACGTTCGTGAATTTGGAGGTGGAGGAGAATCCTATTGAGGTGGAGAATATTTGGGTTACCTCTTGTGGTTGTGTTGATGGAAGGAGATCTAACAACTTCAGCCTTGTTATTTTGATCTTTCTCCTCTCTGCTCTTATAGAGGTGGGCCCATTTTCTATTAAGGTGGATAAAGAGATTACAAGGGTTGGAAGATCTTTTATAGTGTTAGCCAGGGTTGGAAGTTTAGTCGTTTCTAGACCTTTATTTTTGACAGAGAAAGATGGATAGGCTATTTGTTGCCTGAGTTTGTTTCTTCGGTTTTATGGTGATGAAAGTGTCTCTCTTTTAGTTTCTTTTCTTCCTGTGATCGAGTGATTGCTGACAATTTTAAAGGGCTCACTCTAGTCCTTTGTTTTTGTTTTTGGTTAAAGTTTGCAACTTCTGTGGGGGCTTGTCCCAAGATGATCTTTGACCGTGTTGACCATGGTTGGTTGTTTAGTCGCATCCAAACCTTTGTTTTTGACAAAGGTAGATCTAGGTTGCTGTTTTATCTTGTCTTTTGTCACTTGTTGTTAAGTTGTTAATGGTGTCAAGTGTCAGCCCTTTGGACTTGTTTTATGTTTGTACCACGGGCTAGCACCGTCTTGCTGGTACTTTTTATCAAAAACATTCATAAATTCTCATATGATAAATTATGAGTATAACTTTACAAAGATTTGATTATTATTTTATTTACATGTGAACTTACTATTTATAATATATAGTATAAATATATAATAAGACTAAATCTTATATCTCCAAATATTATACACAACTATTAACACTATTAACCCTTTCTCTCCTACATATATTTCATTTTTATAATATTTTAAATAAGTCTACTTCATCAGAGTATAGTCAAATGAAGAATAATAAACACAATATCTTCACCAAAGTCAAATATGAAAAAAAATTGACACAAACTTTTTGATCGGGAAATCTTGATGCTTACTTGCTTATCTCGCCTCCACGTCAATTTTTGTTTCGAGTACGTCCACCTTGCTTACTTGCGCTAACATATTTTTGTTTGCTTCCCCTGCCGCTGCCAATTTCGTTGAAGGCCAGTTTTCCATTATTGCCCTCAACTTTTCTTATATTGCAAGTGCTTTTATTATATTCTCTTCTTTGAATTCTTCCACCCATTTCCTACAGTATTGGGTTAAGACTTCTGGTAGTTTTAAAATACCGCATGCTATTATATCTCCCGAGCATCTCATGCTAAATTCTTTCATTGCTGTAAGATTCCTTGAAAATGGCCTGGCACATGCATCTCATGCCAAATTCTTTTGCTTCGCCCCAGACTAATAATATATCAAGAGCTCTTTAGCCTTTCCAGTCTTGATAGAACTTGCTATTGTGATCATTTAAACCTCCCCTCCTCCCATTTCAAGTAGCCTTTCTATCTTTTGCATTTTGATGTTGGCTTCAAAACTCATTTGGTAGGCTCGGCTGTTGCCCGAATCAAACAAATTCATGGGATTCGGTGTTATGTTATCAGGGAAATCTAGAAATTCTAGTAGATCTTGCGCCTCCCAGTAAGCTTGCACAACATCCTTCACAGTCTCGTTCAAATCCCAACAGAGGCAATTTCGCAAGGATAGATATTGTAGTAATTTCTGCCATCTACCATACCCATTGGTGCTCATATACATATTTATCTTCAATTTGAATTTCAGAAACATGACTTTTAATCAATCGATGACTTTCATTGACACTGTGCTTAATTTTTTGTAACAGTCTTTGAGAATTCTGGCCCTTGTCATAAGCTTCTTCCATCACATGCCTTGTTTCTTGGTTTGATGATTTGGCCACGTACAAAACTTCAAAAGTTTCTGTGTCAATTCTCACTTCTTCATGCGACACCAAATGTTTAAAACTATGGATGGCATTCTACAACAACAAACCCGACAAGCACCAAAAGAAAAAGTTGAAGGGGGCGAGCAGACAGACTACAACAATGAAGGGAGACATAGGGAGACAGATTACACAACTGGGTTGGAGTGAAGGACGAGCTGCGTAACCAAAAGCCTTCTTGACAAGCACGGACTATAGCCCAAAACTTGAATACCTCACCTTCATTTCCATCAAACGCTTTACGAAAATTGATACTAAGATGATCACAAGCAAACTTACAGTTTATAACAGCCAAACCTATGTAAAGCACAAGAGAAATGGCTGCCATCAAGAGAAGCACACTAGATGAAATGAACATCGTCCTCCCTCCATTTCTGACTGCAGAGTCATCGACATTTTGAAGCACGTAAACCTTGGTGGCTGTATGCATACATAGACTGACCGCTACAGCTGCAATGCTTGACCACCTGTTCATGGGATACTCTAACACAAGAATGATGTAAAACAAAACAACCTACAGACGGAATGGCCAACATTCTTTTATATCCTCTTAGCTCAGTATCCTTAATGTTTGTCTTCTGCGCCTGTTGTGTCTATCCTTATTATTTCTTTACCCCCGTATTCCCTTGCCATTGTCTTTTTCCCTCATTTTGAGTGTCTTCTCCTCGGTATATTGGTGCTAAGTCTGCAATTCCAATTTTTTTCTGCAACCACAGCATTTGTCCTGTCTAAGTTCTGAAACCAATGACCATTGACACCACTGAGCTCTTGGAAAGAACATCTGTTTGCAATGCTGAGTTCTGAAACCAATGCTAAGTTTGCAATGCCCATTTTTTTCTGCAACCATTTCATTATATGCTTTAATGGATGTACGTACCCTGTTCCAAGGCTCCCGTTTTATCATTGCAGGGAGGATGCTGAAAAGATTGTATTTAGTCTTGCCTAGCGCATGATTGGGCATCTTGGCGTCTGGCCAACGTGGACAGAGCTTTAGTCGCCTATACTGGCCGGGCAGGGCATCTTGAAAACACTCACCATGATTAATCGAATTTGCAGTAGTTTTTACAACATTGAAACAGAACTTTACTTATGTATTAACTCCGTGCACAAGTGCGGGGTAGTGTTTAAGCCTCCACTTTCATGAGCAGCTGTCTCTTTCCCAATATTTTATAATAATTTTGGTTAAAGACAACAGGGAACATAACTGGGCCTAAATTGGTTTGAGAGATCAACAGGTCCCTATACTGGATTTGTTATTACACCTGCCTTGTTCTTGGGCTGCCTTACAACATATTTTTAATCTTGTATCATTTCCTGAATGCGTCGTTTTATCATTACTTGACAACCACTTGAATCTCTTTCCTAAATCTTGTCCACACATATAGTGTTGCCTCGTGTGTTTGTCCTTGATGACAAAAAGAGGACATTGTGGCATTTCTAGTTGATTATGTCTTCAGTGGCTTGATGTATTATGGTTACTGATGAATTCATTACCCTTGTAGAGTTGTTGATGATCACAGGTATATGAGGCACAGATTCAGTGAAACAGGTATATGGTGCATATGCATATCTACTCAAATCATTGACATTGATTTGTCGATTTGATCTCATGTCATATCCCTATTGATTAACCTTGACATATCTAATACATTGGTTCTTTGACGACAAGTTGGTATATACTAAATTTAATTCTGCAATCGGGACTCTTGCTCAGGGTTGGTATCTATATTTCATTTTAGATTGCTTCTAAGGTGACATTTATTTGTTTTAATAAGCACAATAAAATATGCTTATAAGTACCACCATCTTATAGTGGTTGATTTTTAAGTGCTCTCTAAGTACTTAATTAAGCCACTAGGCTTCCCCGCAGGGGAAGCTTGTGTACGGCTCCACCGGAAATTTATCTGGATATAAATACCAGATTTAACCCGATCCACGAGAAGCGGTTAAGTCATGTCATGAATTTCCAAGAAAGTGCTGACCACCAAATCAGCAAAAAAGAAAACATTAAGTATATAATAATACATTGGGTTTCTCTGTATGGAACTTCCTCTAATCAAACCTGGCTTGAACTTTGAATCATAATGATATATTTGAATTCATTTTTCTCAAAATGGTGTTCCTGAACGAGGTCCCAGTTGAACAATTTGAAACAGAGTATGTGAAATAAGCATTTGTTTAAAATTAAGGCACAAAGTGTGTAGAAAATCGTCAGAGTTATTGAGGGTTCTAAGATTTATCTGGACTGGACTACAGGAAGTATGCATCCCTTTCACGGAATCAGTTATAGGCGTCAACGTTCAAGAAAAGTACGAAGAATAGACAAGAGGATCTTACCTTGCTTGCGTAAGGTCAGAATTATGTAATATTAAGGATAGACCAAACATCATCATCACAATTTATCTCCGTTTTGCAGCAATAAAGACATGCCCTTGTAATTTATCGGGTTGGACATTGAAGGCAGGCAATTTCCGACCTATGCAAAGGTCAAATGTGGCTACAGGATTTTGTCAGCGTTCTAAATTCATCCCTCAATAAATTTTGTCACCATTCATTTACTCCTGCTTCATATTGAGACTATCAATGATGCCCTGCTGGGCCTCTTGAAGGCCAACATCAGGCCTTACTATACGTCTATGGAGAATCTCAATGTGGGAAATACAAACTTTATGAAGCTTACTAAAGTTGATCTGATTGTAAATGTACTTCAAATTTTGAATGAAGAGCAAGTCAAAAAGGAGGATCTTAAGAAAGTAGAATTTTGACCATGAGATGCCAAGATAAGTGTAGCAACTGAGCATGTATTTTTGCTTGTTCACTCAGGGGTTCCATTGTGACAAATGACGGTAACAAGAAATTGAAGAATATTTTAATGAAAACTAGGAAGTCTAATCTTAATGGACAGTTTTCTCCACCTCTATGGCTGTTTTAAAACTGATTTATTTCATTCTCTCCTTCTCTGTCTACTGTCCCACGATCGTGTTTAAAAACATGTATGTTCAAAACAGTTTCGCAAATTTCAAAATTTGATCCAAAAGAAAAGATTTAATAATCATAAAATGACTGATGTTGAAGACGTATATATAATATTAAGTACTACAAATGGTATGAAGCACAATAAACATTGTCATATATTGGAAGCTATAAAATTTTAAGTAATAAATTTCTATTGGCAAGTATATAGTATGTTACCAAATATTTCTGTTTAAAAAAAATAAAAATTCTTTATTAGGCCGTAGGCGTTTCTATTCTGGAAAGCCCCGACCTATTTACTTTGCAGCCGGCCAAATAGGGAATGACTGCCATTGAGACAATCCTTGCCGTCCATAATTTGTGGAAAAAAAAGGAAAAGTGGTTCCCAGTCGACGATATCTGCGCATCAATGTCAACGGTAATTGCCATCCGGTCTTTGGTAAGCCAAATATGACTAGGCTCACATACGTTTCATAAGCCATCCGCTTTGCATCACACTTCACAAGCTTTGAGTATGGTGGGCATGTGAGGGATACGTCGAACCCAGGCTAGTGTTCAAACACAGGAAAAAGATCGCCATTGAAAAAATACGTAGGCACATATGACTCCAACGAAACCCTTGGCATTTTCAGCCTGCAAGATGATCTACTACCCTCCTCTGTTGTTGAAAATGTTACATTGTCAAGAGTCAGGCAGAACAGAGTATATTTTGAGACTAACTTGCAGCTTCCAGAAGTCTGAACTGCTTCAAAGCAATCCTGAACCATCCAAAGTTGAGGTAGAAACGGAGATTAGAGTACTTATCTAAAGCGAATAAATGGCTGAACGCGGGAATAACCTTACGCGCACAGCAATACTGGAAAATTTATGTTTTTATGGCCGGTTCATGTAAAATTCCATAACCGGGTCAAATAAAATTGGAAAGACTGCTCATTTCTCAAATTCATTCCTATTAACAACCTTTGGATGACGGAATGCGCGCTTATTTATCCAAAAATTCCTAATTTCGATCCTCTTTCATGTAAATTTAACAATATTCCATATATGGATATGGCTATGCGATCTGAGAGAAGAAAATTGATCGAAGGAAGGACTCACTAATCGTCCAAATTTCCTTCTCTGTACAAGTTTTACCAGATATTCTACGAGTCACCAACAACTCACAATTGCTTGCGATGAGGGAGAGAATAAACTAAGTTATACAAAAGTTATATATGTGTGGGGGAGTGACATGGCACACCATTGTCTACCCAGAATCCAGAATGTTCCTTTGACATGGCACATGCGTAATTTGAGAATTTATATATGTTGGGGAGTGACATGGGCACAAACGTAATCCATGAATGAAGGCGTGTAGCGATTGTGACAGGCGCATTAGCGGGCATTATAAGGGAGATCGCGATCATTTTGGCTTTCAAAGGAGCCAAAATCCTGCTCATTTACTCTTCCATTCAACAAAAGGCAGAGGAAGTGGCGGCAATAAATTATGACACCCCCGCAATAGTAGCAATTGTCTTTAGGGCCAACATCTCTGATCCAACACAAGTGATCGACCTCTTCGACAAGGTACAGTCGTGAATGGCGTTGGCGTAATGAACACCAAAATACTCGTCCCTGGCGGAGATCTCAGAACAAGATTGAGACAAAACCTTCGACATTAACTGCAAAATCTTGTCTCTCCCAAATGGCCTAGAGTAAGACCTTGTATTCCAGGTCGAGGCTATCCCATTCTTCTTTCCAAATGAAACAATATTCTCATAGGATTTGATTTGGATCTTTCAGTCAAGAATTTGTCATCCCTAGCTGTCAGAATGTTTTAAAAACGGGGCTCTAGGCCTGTCCAACCTTCAACTTGGCAACATGGGGATTGCATACTGTGAGAGAGGCCGCGATGTCTTTACTAGAAGCAGAGGGAGTAACAGGGATTGGTAACTAATGAAGCCGTTACTTTGATTGAGTTCCCAGGGACTCGAAACAAGTCCTATATGACTATATGAGTATCTCCTCCATTACCTGAACTAGCTGCAACTGTTAGGGAGGCATTGGCTTTGTCGATTTTACCCAACTCCTTCCCTACAAAACTCCCCTATAACTCTTGTTGTTCTAGACTTTCCATTATCTAGCCCAGTTGTCTTAGGATCAATTTGGCTTCTCAAGTCAAGAGAGCCAACATTTATTTTCCACCTTGATTTTGCAGAGATCAGGTTCAACCTCGGTGGAATACTCCACTGATGCAGAGCTTTTAGAAGATGACCCATAAGCAAGAGTCAACCAGAGCCACAACCAGACAGATCTCTTCTGCATTGAACTATTGTCCATCTATAGATACCCACTGCAGCAACCGTGTGGTTCTCCGATTAACTCTTCTTGCCAATTTATGTTCCTAATATTCTCTGATTGAGCCTTTTTGCCAAAATATTTTCTTATTAACCTTTCATAGATGTCTTCGGCATACCTATTGCACACTAAGATGTGATTGCTAGTATTATAATTCTTTAGAAAGAGCATATAAGTAACTAGTAAAACTTTAATACTTAAAAGCTGTACGATGACTGATGCTCTAAAATTCAAAAGTTCCAATTGTTAAAACTTGAACTTGATATTATAATTTAGATATTGAACTTGAAAGTTGAATATTTTGTCAATATACTACGGAAATATTATTGTATTTCAATACTTATTCTATGTTAAAATGTTGATCTTATCTCACATGACCAATTATCTGAGACCAATCCATAGACAACCATGCCTAAAATATCAACACACTACTTATGGCTCGATATTGTTGAATTTATGACTAAAACTTTATCATCAATATATGTTCATAAACAAGTGAGTGATTGTAATGGACAAAAACATTGAAACAACAAATTGTTTCAGGCAAAGACATGGCAAGTGTGAATAGTAGAAAGATAGACAAGAAGCTATCCTCTGTTACACTTCGACAGCACTGACAACAATGCCCAACCAAAACAGACCATCATTAGCTAAACCCAAAAATATTTTTCAAGTCAAAGTACTTCTCTATGACAAACACAAATATTTACATGAATGCAAACAACACCAAAACTATAATCTACTCCCGCTTTCACAAAAGGGTTTCAAAATGTCAAAAGGGTAGGCTCAAAAGTTACAAATGATATATCGCTAGGCTGCTGCAAACCAAATGCATCATCTAGTCGATGACGTGACCATTGTCTGTTCTTCATATGGTAAACTATGACAGAATTGTAACCACATGTAAACCTTACTACACCACCGCTTTCAGATACGTCCCAGAAAGTGTGAAGCTCATGTGTTAAATCTAATTCCCTTTCTCGAATCCACCGCTTATGCTCTGTATCCAATATCCAGAACACAAAATGCCCATCACAATCATACGATGCACAAACTAATATATTTCCCACCCATTCAGTGAGGAGAAATATAGAACCTACTGAGGCAGGAACAAAAAGATAAAAGCCCCATTGATCTTGATTCACATCATAACCTATAATTGTTTGTAAATAATCATCCCCATCTTCATACAACCCCTCAGAATCTCTAAACCCTTCCAATTCCTGGGCATCTTTGATTTCGAGACCACTAATGAAATAACTGACACCATTAAAAAAAAGTTGAGTCCCTCTAGGATGGAATTCATAGACAGTACTAAAGCGCAATAGAGCTAGATGCTGACCCCTGTACCAAGAATTTAAATGAGAATCAAACACCAGGGTATGAGGTTTCTCCTCACCGATAGAGCCGCCTATGATCACAAATTTTAGAGTATTCTGTGTATAACAAATTTCACCAAAATATACCGTCCGTATATGCACTTCAAAAGGCATTGGCATTTTTTCCAAAAACTTTGTCACAGGGTTGTACACCCACAACATACGAATATCCACAGGATCAATTGGATAAAAGCACATCAGGATTTATTGTAAGGGATGAAATTTATGCAAATATTTTATTATCTTAATTTTGTTACTTCTAATATAGACAACAAGGACAGTTTTTTCTTCATTTTAAACTAAAAAGTGTATTTAACAATTTACATGATTATTAAAAAGTTTTAATTTTTCACAACAAACCAATGAATACTATAGCATTGGAAATAGTTTTCTTTCCAATTAAGTTTAATGATTACGAAGTTGGCTAGTGGCAACTATTACAAGCATCAATGTTTCTCCACACGTGTTGAAAAACAATAAGAGTGTGATAAGAGCTAGAAGAATTAACTCGATATGGAGAACATCCTTGATATCAAACTTCAAGATCTACAACATGCATAGCTATTATGACACATTTACTATTACAATATTATAAAGTTTCTTTAATGGTTGTCTTAGTTAATCTTTAGTTTATTAGGTAGTTTATATTTTTGTTTTTAGTTCACGATTGTTTCTTTTAAAAACATCATCTTTGTAAATCTAAATAAGGACTTTTCATCTCCTATGTTTAATACAACAATATTGATTTACCATAACATGGTATGAGAGCTAGTCGATGGGATTTCATAAAATTTGGCGAATTTTTTTTTAAAAAAGCAAGCCTCTTTTGATTTGGAATTTTTTTCCAGAAATTTGTTTTTTGATTTTTTGAAATAAAAATCGTTGTAGGTATTTTATGAAAATTTTGTGGTTTGTCTTCGAAGATTTTTGCTGAAAATCGTAAGCCTAGTTGAGGGATTTGATCGCGCAATTTCTTGTTTTAAGCAAAAATCTCTAGTTTTCGAGGGTTGCATGTACTTGCATGTGATTTTTGTGAGGTGCATGTTCTTGCATGTGTTGTTTTACCATGTGAAGCCTTGTGTTTTGTCGCATGAAGGTTCTTTGATGGGTTTTAATAATTTTTTCCTCAAAAATTATTTGGTGGATTTATAATTTGTTCCTAAAAATTTATCTGGTGGGTTTATAATTTTTTTCCTCAAAATTAATTGTTGGGTTTTACCATTTTTTCCTAAAAAATGAAGCTTTGTATTCTTTGATCCATGTCTCGAACTATGTTGTCTGGTTTTGATAGATTTTTCACCTCAAAAATCGTGTCTATTTTTTCTCCTAAAAATCATAGTTTTTTGCAGTATTTTTTGGGGCATCATGCTCATCTGCAAATTTTGGAGGGTTTGTTGATTTTTCCTCAAAATTGTGCTAGTTATTCTCAGTGTTTGTCTATGTCTCCAGGGAAGAGCAACTCCGTTATCCAACATCAAGTTGGATATTTTGTGATGATTTCTGGTTAGATGTTTTGTTGATTCTGAGAGGGTTAGTGGTAGATTCATATCAGTGGCAGAGTATGTGGCAAGCTCTTGTCTCTTTTTGCAAAGCTTTCTGAAGAAGGGGGCACCCTTCTCTATTCTTCTTTGGACGGATTTTGGCTTCTTGGTCATTAACATTTTGCAAATCCAGGGGGGGCCTCAGCAGTAGCAGAATGTTTTGAAGAATTTGTGACCAAAAGACAATAGTTAAATGATGACCATTAAGGGAGGGTATTAGAATATTATAATGTTTCTTTAATGGTCATCTTAGTTAATCTTTAGTTTATTAGGTAGTTTCTATTTTCATCTTTAGTTCACGATTGTTTCTTTTATAAACATCATCTTTGTAAATCTATATAAGGAGCTTTCATCTCCTTTGTTTAATACAACAACATCGATTTACCATAACATTTATGATAGTTTTCCTCGAAAAAGAAATGAATGTGGGGATTTATTTCTATAAATGCATTCGCAAAGACAATTGTTGCATTGCATAATCTGACCCCTACATTTTCATTTCCATTTTTCATGTTTTTGAATTCTTGCATTGCTCAATAGATTTCACCTTTGATTGACCTTTGATAAGAGGCAAATGTCCTTTTTAGGGGAGATCAAAGACAGGCATCTTAAAGCCATTATGAATTACTCATATTCTCTCAACATCCATGAAGTCAAACATATTTTGGGAGAAGAATTCATTCTAGACTATCACAAATACAGGATGAACATAGACATAATTGTTGTCTTTCTGGAAACTATCATTTCTATTGGAGAATCAAAGGTTAGAAACTCTTCAACAACTCCTTTCTAGGGGAGCTTGATATGGTGGTGGTCAATATCGATAACAACACATTATAATTCCCTACCTTGAGGATTACTTTCTAGTATATTGTGGACGCTAGGAAATTCATAAGTTGCCTACTCTCACAATTGGGTGTGTGGATATTTTGAGCAGAGGAAATCGTAAATTTGTAAGAATGTGAATTTCTCGCAAAAGCTCATGAGGCTAAAGCTCAATGAAGGAGGGTTTGAATTAAGACATATTTAAGAGGAGAGGGGCTACAAAGTGAAGATAAGGATAAAGAATTTGTGGTGAAAAGAATTGAAGACAAAGGGATGCCTCGAATGGAGGCAGAAGATCATCCTGGCCCAAGCCAAGGCAATGTTGGATTGCAGACCTTTCCACTACCTAAAGATTTAGGGGTGCCCCCAGCTAACTCTTGAACTTTCTATTCTTCTCCTATTCTCTGTGATGAAGCTATGTAGAAGGAATCCATAATGTTAATGTATGTAGTTCTAGCTAGGATTAGTAACAAAGAAGCCATTGAATGGCTCCATATATGTAGATAATAGGGGGATTTTGATTTCTTTTTTTGGCCATATGTCATTTTTTCTGCATTCCATAGCTATACAAGGATTTATGAGATAATATTAGTATGCAATTCATACTAGGAGGAATGTGTATCATTAGATGATTGGTTTTTGTTAGCTAGTATGGATTCTTGAGTTCTACTCAAACCCCATACCATACATATATGTAAATATTTTAAATATTAATACAAAATTTCATCGCAATTATGCTATATTTTATTGATAAAAAACTAAATATATTTTTCAAAACAAATCCAAATGTTTGTATAAATATCATTTCTTTTGATCAATAAAAAAAAATGTTGTCTTTAACATTAACAAATGGCATGAAGTGTCCACCAATTTTTTTTCCTGCTCTACCACGTCCAAATAAGGAGGCCACCAGAAAACAATAAATAAGATATAAAATGAATCATAAATGTTAGAGTAAATTATTAATTTTATTAATATTTTACTCCCTTCTTAAGATATCAACTCTTTGCTTTAGTCAACTCATGCACTAGTTATGCATCAGTTGTTTTTTGCATGCATTAGTCTTGTAATAGTTTAACTGATTATTACATGCAATTCTGCTTTTTAGGTTTGTCTTTTCAAGGCCTTTGATCTCCTTTATATAGATGATCCATTGTACACTATTATTCATTCATTATTGAGGATATTTTCTTCTTCATATTCTAAGTCAAACCCTTGGCCTCTTCTTCTCTCTACTTCCTTGTAACAGGTTTTTTGTATGCAGGTGATCTTGGCATTCTGTAGATTTGTATTACTTAAATCCTACATGGTATCAGAGCCTAATCTGCTACAGCTTGTTCACGTTTGAAGGATTCAGAGATGAAATTCATCTGTTTCAGATGAGGGTTTTTTTGAGATTTTTTATTAAATCTAGGGGGGACCTATTTTTTTGGTCATCTTGGCTTCAAATGGACCTCATGGTTGCATTCAAAGCATCCAAGAACCCCAAGATCCATATAAAATTTGTCAAATTTGGACAAAGTTGGATTTGTGAGAAAAAAAATTTACAATCGGCCCCAGCATAGATCTTGAGGTGATCACTATTTTTTGGAGCACTTCTGGCCCAAACAGACCTCACGGTTGCGTCCAGAAGGCCCGAGATACTCATAATCCATATAAGACTTGTCAAATTCCAACAAGTTGGCTTTTGAGGGAAATTTTTTTTGCCTACCAGGGTCGTACGACCCTAGCACACATTCCAATGCAAGGTACAGTCGGTGATTTTCAAATTTTTTTTTAAAAAAATTGTTTTGGGCACAGCCACCGAGCGGCCACCCGACGACCACCGCCCACAGTAGCCACCACCGGCTCTCCCCAGCACAGCTCCGGCCTCCCTCAGCGCCGCTGACAGCGCCACCATCGGCGCCCGGTCCAACGCCGCCGCCTCGGCCAGCTCCACTCCGACATCGCCGCTCCGCCGCCCTTCAGCTCTACTCCACCGGCATCTACGCCGCTCCGCCCAGCGCGCTCCGCCAGGCCAGCTCCGCCCAGCCCCTGGTCACATGGGTGACTAGGGGCTTATTTTTTTAGCCCCTAAGCCCCCTGTTAATGTCACCATGATGTCATCGACATGCAATGTTTTTTAATTGCATGTTTTTCAAGCATCCTATTTTAGGGGTCACTAGGCCTTTTTTTGTGATCTCGGGCATACGAGATCGTAATTGGGCGTGCGATATATCATCGGAAAGTTGGTTCTGAGCCTGATCCAAATTTGATGGTATGGTTTTGTGATTTTTCCATTTTGATGCTCTTTTTTGCTGTCAAAGTCAGATGTTCTCTGTGATCGTGGCGTTTCAGACCTCCTACCTTCTGGGATCCATTTCTCTTGCATCCGGGATCCGTTTTGGGAAAATGAGATATTGTTGGAAAGCTCATTCTGAGATTTTATCAGATCTGATGGTTTCATGTGGTTTTGTGTCCTTTTTCTGACGTCACCCATCCTCAGATCCTTGCAAACACCTTCTTTGGGCCCTCCAACACAGCTGTTGGTTTTTTGCTCATATCTTGAGCATACGGTGTCAAAAATTGGCAAACGAGATATCATCGGAAAGCTGATTCTGAGATCTTTCTAGATATGGAGGTTATTTTATCTAGTATTTTTTTTTGATGGTGTTTTTCTCTATCAAAGCCAGATCTTCAGTTCTACACTCCGGGAGCTCTATCTTGCACATCCGGAATCCATTTTCGGAAAGTGATATATCATTGGAAAGCTTGTTCAGAGAGATTTTTAGTGCTATGAGTCATTTTTCCAGATTCTACTCCAAATTCATTTTATTCAGATTCTTTCTTTTTTGCAGTCTGGTGAATATCTTGGTTGTTTTAGGTCCTGGGATCTCTTCCCTTTGAGGGATGGCTCATCTTAGGTTGTTCTTTTGGTTCAGACTCCTTTGATCTTCTTCTGAGCATTGTATGCTTCTCTTATATAGCATTTTTGATTCTGTAAACACACTAAGATAAAGTGCCTGCTTCTGCATATCTGAGATTTCGAGCACCTTATGTTTGTTTGTACTTGCACTCAGTTATAAAGTGCCATGGGGGGTTATGATGTTTTTCCTTTTGTGCTCATCCACCTTTGTCAAATGAGTGTTTCTTCCACGACATTAGCCCATGCTGTGTGTCTGTGACACTGCCCTTTATCTTGTGCTTGTACTTCTGTTGCATTGTTGGTGTTCCTGATTCTTCTTCTTGCAGATGTTTCTGGCATTGCATTTCAGTGTTCCTGTCACCCCTCTCCCTGTTCAACATTATGGGGGTGGGGGGGGTTCACCTGTTGGTTCTATTGCTTCCTTGGTTCGGTTGAGTGATCTACGTATTCAGTTTTTGTTCCTATGTACTAGGCGGATGCAGTGGCTAGGCACCTATGCATTTCGGTGAGATGGTTCATCTACTATATAGACACTCATTCATTCCTACCTTTGGAGGTCACCTCTTTGATTGATCAGCTCTTCAGACTTTGTCTTCTCTACCTGGTCATGCACTATTTCAGTGGGGGTTCCAGTAGTTTCTTTTGATAGTGTTTGCAACTTCATGCTCTTTCTTGTTCCTTTCTTTGGGACATTCGCTAGATTGGAGGCTTTGTTTCCTTCATCTAGTTCATCTCTTTTTGGGGTAGAGTTTTTCCCACTGGGTTTTCTCTATTTCCCCGCTTTATAGAGATTTCTTGTACTTGGGTACCTCATCAGGCCATGTTGCCAGGACCCATTTCTACTTTCAGCATTGTAGTTTCCTTTGCTTTCTTCTTGCATTGTTTGTAGCTGCTTCGTTGCTCATCTTAAGGGGGGCTGTTAGAGTAAATTATTAATTTTATTAATATTTTACTCCCTTCTTAAGATATCAACTCTTTGCTTTAGTCAACTCATGCACTAGTTATGCATCAGTTTGCTTTAGTTGACTCGTGCACTAGTTATGCATCAGTTGTTTTTTGCATGCATTAGTCTTGTAATAGTTTAACTGATTATTACATGCACTTCTACTTTTTAGGTTTGCCTTTTCAAGGCCTTTGATCTCCTTTATATGGATGATCCATTGTACACTATTATTCATTCATTATTGAGGATATTTTCTTCTTCATATTCTAAGTCAAACCCTTGGCCTCTTCTTCTCTCTACTTCCTTGTAATAGGTTTTTTGTATGCAGGTGATCTTGGCATTCTATGGATTTGTATTGCTCAAATCCTACAATAAACATTGTCATAAGTCACATCCTCTAACAACCAATCAAACTAGTCAACTATTACAGTTCCATAGCTCAAAAAAAAATTGTAGTAAGACATGCATCGCCACTTATCACCTAGATACCCACCTATGAAGAGTTGGTCTCTAAACATAGAAAATATTATATTTTGAGATATTTACTATTTTGTAACCACCACCACCA
The DNA here is from genome assembly GCA_027943335.1 of Chamaecyparis obtusa. NCBI lineage: Eukaryota > Viridiplantae > Streptophyta > Pinopsida > Cupressales > Cupressaceae > Chamaecyparis > Chamaecyparis obtusa. The sequence goes on along the minus strand of BSBK01000226.1, from coordinate 1,010,674 downwards.
AGAGCCAAAGTGGAATATTTCAAGAATATGCCAAGAAGATGTTGTTGACATGTGTCAAACTTCTAAGTTGGATTTGGCCAAATCATTTATGAAATACTTGAGGATGAAAACATTTAAAACTAAACTAGATTGCAAAAATTAAATAAAATAAATTTTGGTTCATGCAAGATTGCTCTCACATCCTAGGATACTCCTAGATCACTAGTTCAATCCTAAGACATGTGAAAATGAACCACACTTTTTTTAACATTTAAATTGAAAGTTTAGATATCTTGCCCCTTCCAACTAATCATATGAGCTAACTTAGCACATTTATGTGACAGGGTTCTATGTCATGGTATTTAAAGACATTCAATTTCTGTTAACTTAAATGTAATTTTAATAAGGTAAAGTCATTAGAACATGCTTTAGTTTTTAAAGGGGCAAATAATCAAATCCAATTTATCTACATACAAACCACATGCATTTTTTGTATGCTTTTCTTTAACATCCATCCTCATCACTAATTCACCCTAATAAAGGATTGACCTAGGATAACATGTTCCCTATGACACGTCCTCAAAGTAGAATATATATATATATATATATGAGAAAGTTGGTGAGAACTCTAAAGAAATAGAGACAAAATATAATTGAATTATTGATATAGCATATGCTCCTTGATGAGGGAAAGTCACCTATTATGTCTTTATGAAGGCATGACATCCATTCTCTACCATGTCTTGTCGAGAAACTCTTGCATTGAAAATTTTGATGGATAAATCCTTGTCTTTTATTATTTCTTAGGCTTTAGTTTTGAAATATTTATCACCATGTTTGCTTCAATATTTTTCCTTATTTGCAAATAAATTATTGTACTTTCTATAATTAATGCCTCTTCCTTGTCTACTTTTATAAACACCTTTTGTTCAACCATTGTAATTGTTTTTCCTTCTTTAATTTGAGTTTTGATTACTAAGCTACCATTTACCATTTAACTTATAGATTCATATTAATTTGGCGCAAATGTTTTTGTTGATGTTTTGTGTAGCTATGATGAGAATCAGTGTTGACATGGGAAACCACTACACACTTAGTCTGATCATCCTCCCTAGCTAAGAGGGAGTGTTAATGTTTGTAGCTCCAGTCATATGATCATTTAGAATACATATAATATATGTTGATTAATAATAATATATTATATATGTTATATTATTATATTATATTAATCATATAAAATTTAAATATTAATCTATTATATTATTCTAAATTGATAATTGATTGATGAAATATTATAATATTTATTAAATTATAATTAATGGGAAGAGGCATGTCCTTTGAAGGACATACCTCTCCAAAGACATATATATATATATAAAATTCAAAATATGGAGTCAAAATATATTCTGGATTTTTGAGCTCCAACACATCTGATCCTTGGCCAATAGCTGAAATCTTTCCTTTGTGTCTTTCCAATTGGTGATGATCCCCTAATGTCTTCATATCATTTTTCCTCAAACCATCAACTCCCAGGCTTTGCTTTGATACCATGTTGTAGTTTTGCATGTTCGGGGTATTGATTTACCTGATTCAATCTAATACTTGGATTAATGAAATTCTATGTGTTCTGAGATTGAATAACATTATGTATAATGTTATTCAATCTCAGAACACATAGAATTTCATTAATCCAAGTATTAGATTAATGTTATTCAATCTCAGAACACATAGAATTTCATTAATCCAAGTATTAGATTGAATCAAGTAAATCAATACGCCAAACATGCAAAACTAAATAATGTTATTCAATCTCAGAGCACATAGAATTTCATTAATCCAAGTATTAGATTGAATCAGATAAATCAATACCCCGAACTTGCAAAACTACAACATGGTATCAGAGCAAAGCCTGGGAGTTGAAGGTTTGAGGAAAAATTGATATGAAGACATTAGGGGATCATCACCAATTGGAAAGAAACAAAGGAAATATTTCGACTATTGGCCAAGGATCAGATGTGTTGGGGCTCAAAAATCTAGAATTTATTTTGACTCCATATTTTGAAAATTTCTCTGAGTATGAGATTAGTGCCTTGAAAATCTTTGAAAGAGGCAGAGTTTGAATGCATGGATAAAAGAGCCTGTTTATTTTCATGATGGATCACTTGGGTAAGGTGCTCATCACCTTTCATTGGACATATGTAATGGGTCTAATGTTTCAAATTTCAAGTCTAGTATGTTTAGGGAATAGGCTTTTGGAGGTATTCCCAGAAATCTGCATTTTATGTCTGTCCAAAATTGTACTAAGTAGCCCACTTTCGAGGTTTGCATCTTTTGCCCAACTGAGTGTCATGACATGTGGGTTGTTGCATCATGCTATAGGCATGAGAGAAAGTATTAATACCTATTTTTATCCCCCCACGTGCCCATTTGACCTGTTTGCCAGAGCCATTTCATTTGCAGATTGTTAAGTTTCTCCAAGTTTGTGTAGTCCAGATTTCTAAGTGGCCTACTTTGAGGTCTCCTAGTTCACACCCAGTTCGAGTTCAACCATAATTGATTGATGTTCCATACTGTAGACCTAGAAGTGTACTTGCCTAAAGATTTTTAGGTCTCTACTGATCCGTCTGGTCACTTTCCTAAGCCAATTCTAAACCCAATTTTTGCATAATTCACTGTTTTAATCCTGAATATTTCTAACAGGTTGAATTTGGTGTTTAATTGCATTTTGCCATGTGATCTTTTGGGTGAATTAATTATGGATTCCTATACCTTGTATGGAAGTGAATTGGTCTCCAAGTTGCTGGTTCATGAAGATCTCAGTTGGAAAGTTTTCAGAGCCAGTTCTAGAAGTGATTTATGTAGATTTGGTAGTGCAGACAGATAAATGTTTGTGATGTGCTATGTCTGGTCATTAATATCTTGTGACCTGGGGCTTTTGGTGCAATCTCCTTTGGCAAGTATACTCATCTGTTGGAGGTAAGCCTGTACTCCTGATGGAGCATTCCCGTGGGGCCACTTGATCTATTTTTTAGGCCAATTCTGGAGGCCAGTTAGTGTTATTGGTCAATCTTACAGAGGTCTAAAGTAAAGAACTGTGTGATTGCAAATTTGATATGGTTTTGTCCTGACTTCATTCAAGTGGCTGCATTTGGATAAGAAACGGGTAAAAGTGAAGTTTAGAATGAGTATGTTGTATTTTGGTATTATTCTGAACATGCCAATAACTGTGCACTTTTAAGTTGATGCTGGCATGACAATTATTTTACAACTTTTTAGTGTCTAATATGAGAAAAAAGAGAAATTGGTGAATCAATTGCCAAAGTAATGGAAAAGGTTTGAAAGAGATGGGTACTCTGGATGCAACCCAAGAAGATGGTCATTAGCCTAAAAAGATCCAAAAAGTTGTTTATGCGACAAAATATGCTGAGAAGAGTGTAAGTCAAGCTTCTGAGAGTTCTAAGAGGACTCCAAGAAATTCTACAAAAAAGAAGAGTATTTCAGTGTTGGAAAAGACACTTGATACTATAGAAAGAAATGGTCTAGATGATAACTTGGTCGGTCGAAAGATCAAGGTTTGGTGGTCGAAAGATAAACAATATTATGAAGGAACTGTGGATTCGTATGATTTCAAACAGAAGAAACATAAAATAATATACAATGATGGGGATGTTGAAATACTTAACCTCCAAAGGCAAAAGTGGAATTTTGTTTATGACATCCCCACAACTGAAAAGTCATTAAAAGTAGATGCAAGTCCATAAGATGGCTGAAAAGAAGTCACCAAAGAAGAGGGCTAATAAAGTTGAAGCACCAGTAGTAAGGGGTGATACACCAAAATCATCTACAAAAGGAGGATCACAATCATCAAAGGGTAAGAAGGAAAATAGGTCTCAACCTGATGATAATGGGTGCAGCTTTAGAAGTTGAAGACAACGATCCCAATAGTGAGTTGGAGTGTGTGTGTGATGGGCTTTTGAGGTCTATGAATGGTTTTTTGGATGTAATTCTGAAAGTACATGAGTTTCCCGGTTCAAAGATGGAGTTACATGCTGCATTGAAGAACTTGATACACTTAATAGTGAGAGGAGCCATATTATGTTATTCCCTACAAATAAGTAAAGCATCTGAAAGTTAGATAAGGAAAGCATCAGAAAGATGACGTCTTCAACAACAGGAGATTATTGAGGATATAAATGACATGGTCCAATCTTTCCCAGGCATAGTCAAGTAGGATACAGATAAAATATTGTGTTGGATTTACATGGGTTTCGTTGTGTCTGGTGGTGAGTATTCTAGTGTGTATTGCGGTGAATTTTCTGGTGAATATACTGGAGAGTACGCTGAAGATTATGCTGATGAGTGTGGCTATAGTGTGTATAGTTGTTTGTTTAAGTGTCTTGTGTTCGAGATTCCTGGGATCTTCAAAATATCAAGACCTATACAAATATCAAATTGGAGGCAGCTTCAGCTTGTAAAGTGACGAAGTTCAATGCGTGAGAATGGAAGGGCATGTTTAAGTGGAAGACTCGTGCACCTTGCAGGCTATGTGTGAGTTGGAGGCTGCACGCATTAGGCAATTAGGAGTATGCCAGTAAAAACAAAATGGATGACTATTGTTCATAGGTTCCAATGTGACACTTGGTATTCATGGTTCATGGCATAGGCCAATGGCTAGAGAAGGCCAATTTGGTGGATGACATTGCTACGTTTAGGCACATAGCATAAAGTCTTGTTGAACAACTTTTGACAAGCTTTCAATGCAATACTCAGAGAGTTCTTTTCTTTCCTTGCCAAGTTGATATATCAAAGAGGTATTGCTTTCCAGTTTATAGACATGTATCGTGAGGTCATTGTTTTGCTCACAAAGGAGGTTCTATATCATAATGGTTGCCTGTAAGAGAAGATATTGTAGAGCTAATTGAATTCTCATATTGTAGTCAAGTATGGCATCATTGTATATTTCAGCCATGAAGCCAATTTGCTACCAGGGTTGATTTACAAGGAGATACTCAGAGTTTGCATGCCCTTTTCACTAGAGAAGATGATAGTTGGGAGACATGGTTGGGTGTAGATTCATCTAGTTTATTGTTTATAATTGGTGTTAGAGGAAGTGGAATCAAGTTGAGATGGGGGTTCACTCCATCTAGTTCACCATAGCCAATGTAGGTGAGCGCACAGGCCAGAGGAAGGAAGAAAATTGAAAGGGGTTGCATGTGGTTTTATCCCACATGCACCCCATTTCAGTTCTAGGAGTAGTTTAAAATCAATGGCACCTGATATGAAGGTAAGTTGTGAAGAGAAAGAGGCAAGGCTGCCTCTTGGACTTGTAGAAGTTTAATCCCACATTGGTGGGAATGTGGAGATTTGAAATGTTTAAATGAAAAAGCTCACACATATGGATTGAAGAAAGAGCAGGAGGCTCTGCATGTGCATGTGCAAAGGTGTCTTGCGAAGCACGCCAATGGGCCAAAGACACCACAATTTTGCAGATAGCTGGCGGTGGCATGATCAATGAAGTGGACACATGGCACTTAGTTGCACATTCTTGCAATCAAACCGGCCATTAATAAAACATTCAGAGATTGGGAGATGGAGGTCAGTTAGTTGTGTCACCAAATCGCTAGATCCCTGACGGTTAGTGAGAAAATTCTGAGATTTAGAGAATGCAGTGTTCGCCCAATTTGTAGATAGCTGATGGTTAAGTCCTAACATTAAGCAACTTGGAGAATCACTTGGTTGTGTAATCTCTGAATTCCTGGCGGTTAAGGTGAAACATTCAGAGATTCAGAGAATAAAGCCAGTTGTGTGATCTCCAAATTATAACCATGGTTAGAGGGTCATCCAAAGATTCAGAGAATAGTCTATTCGCCAGTTCACTAGATAAACCTAGGGTCAAAGATTTCATTCCAAGATTCAGAGACTAAGGCAATTCGCCCAATCTCCAAACCAAGAGGTAAGTGCCATGGTTAACTTTAAGCACCAATCGGCCAGTGACAAGTATCAAGTTCTGGTGCCTTCTGTGTGTAAAGTGTAGAAATGATATGAAAAGGGCAGATTTAAAGGTGAAATGCAAAATCAAAACAAATGATAAAGTCTGCATAATGGAGATAAGTCAAAATTTTAAATGACTGAGTATGTCCATGGAAATAATACCTGGAGATTCAATTGTTATCCAAATATAGGCATATTATATGTTTTTGAAAATGGCAGGAGATGGAAATCCAATGATGATGATTGATTTCAGTTTCTACTTGGTTGGAAAGAGAAGAACAGGCTTTTGTATTTCGGATGCAAATTTGGAGGGAGAAATGGTTGCAAAGGTAAAGGTAATTGTAGAAGACCAAGTGAAAGAGGATCAGAATTGGAGGGAAGATGAAGATATTTTGGAAAATTGGCAGCTGTCAGTTGGTGTAATTGGCTCTGATTTTTTCCTTTATCTTTTCTTCCTCTCCATTGTTTGGAGGGTGGTGAAAATTCGAGTAGAGAGAGCCTCTGGCATCTATATCTTGGTCTGAAGAATTCATCTTAGAATGTACTGATACAGAGAAATATCAATGAAAATAGACTGAAACTCCTTTATGTATTTGTTGTCTTCATGTGTGAATTCTTGAGTTTTTCATATGTTAAATTTGTAAGGCATTTTTATCATATTGTTTATAAGGTAAATAGTGGGGGTTAAGCTTGAGCTTCTTTCAAGGGAAGAATAAGTCTTAAGGGAGATCTCTAAGAATTCATAGCTTATGCAAGAATCTGATGACAATGTATGTAGATGAGAGGGTGATTTGTAAGACATCTCACTTGGGTTTTGGGTATATTAGATTTGAGGAATTTCTATAGATGTATGCTTTCTTTGACTCTTTGCCCTAGGATTCGGCACTGGTCTATGCTTGTCTACGTTTCTCACCATCAACACAATCAATAACAGTTTGTTTTAAGGTTTATGTTGAAAGAGTTATATGTTTATGTTTGTGTCAAGTATATAGACAACCATTGTGATTCTTTAAAGAATAGAATCTAAGAGGTACACCCGCCTAAGCTTGAAGCTCAAAGTCGAAGAAGGATCAAAATCCTTAGCAACCTTAGTCTTTGATGTTGTCAAATGCATATTTTGGGTCCGTAGGGTCATGTATCACAGTTTTTTGATTGGTATTCATCACCTACAAATTTAAGTGCTAACAAGATGGGGGCATGACGAGGAATGATATAGGCATAGAGATTCAACAAAAAATTACAAAATGACATTATTATTGGTTTGTGATCATTAATATCCTCAATGATTAAGAAAACACATACTCTTGACAATATGTTATGGGATTGGTAAAACATGCCATCTTCAAGTTGAAAAGAAACTATTGATGGTTAATTAGTAAATACTCTACTTGCAATCTTCTTGGTCAACGATATCAAGGTCAACAAAAACTCACATGGGAGTTGTGACGATATTGGTAACTCATTAGTATATTGAATGCAAAACATTTGATATACTCACTGAACATTACATTCTTTGCAATCCTATGTCTATCTTTGATTGGCAATTACATCAATGCTACTTATAATCATGGTTGATCCTTCTCACATTTTCATTGGCAATCATCATGGACAACAAAATTAATTTTCATATACTGGGTAAAAGCACAATTGAGTGTCACCTTTTGGGCTAACTCAAATCACTCGGCCCAATCTAACACGACCGAGTACACGTAGGCACCACGTGGTGCCGAATGGCGTCTACGTGTCCCAATAGACTGGGTCAAGTGGTACTCAGCCGAGTTGGACTCGAACGAGTCTATATGGTATTTTAAATATTAAAAAACATCATAGGCCCCTCATTTGCACATTATTTGGCTTCTCACGAGGGGTCGACCTCTAAGAGTACTTGACCTAGTAGGACTCGGCCGAGTCTACCTAGGTGGCATGCCATGTTGGTAGCCAAACCTCCAAAAACACAAAAAAACCAAAATTTTGCACTTATGTTGTTCCTTTCTCTAATCAAAATAGAAAATGTTAAAAAACTAAAAGTACCCTTTTCTAGATCTCAAAAGTATGATTCTGGACATATAAATTTTATATTGTTTCAACTACAAACTATTAAACAAATTTGCTAAGAACTACATGTAGGTATATTAAACTTTGAGAAGACGTTGATTCAAAAAATATAGAAAAATACTAAATCAATTCAAAAAAATTTTAAAATCATATACGACACTAGAGGAGAGAATCCTCTTCAAGAATATGTAATTTATTTGGTTTTTGGTATAGTTTTGATAGGGGAAAAGTGACAAGAGACAAAAACTATTCATTTCAGGTAAGTTCGACTTTGAATACTTATAATGGGTAAACTATATTGAAAACACTTCTTTCTTTTTTCCTACACTAGATATACATGTCATCCAAAACATATTTTGAAATTGGAGGGAAAAATAATGTTTTACTTATAATGATTTGATGGGAAGTAAACTCCCTGATTTGTAGTATTTTTCAGGATATGAAAAATAGACCTAAAAATTAAAAAAACATATTATTTTTTGCTCAAATTAATTTTTAAAAATTATAGGCATAAAATTCATCCTATTTTATACATTTCATCAGTTTACATCATCTTCAAATTCTCAACAAAAATGTGACTTTTATGCCCCCTTGAAGTTTTTTAGTTTTGGTATTGTTAGCCTCTTCCTTTGTAAAAGGGTGACAACTTATTGTGCTTTTAACCTACTATGTGATTGATGAGATTTACAAAACATTGGCGATATATACATATATATTTTGAATTTGGCAATACTATTTTGTGAACTCAGGATTGCGATTATTATCTAAGATTAGATGAAAATTATAGTGTTATCAACCATGAAATATAGTTGCCAAGTTTAGCATCAGCTAATATGTGTATATATCAAAATCTTCATAAAGTCCATCGAGAGTCAAGTATTGAAGGATACGAGGAAAGATTGCAGTCCTTCTTACGATATCAAAGAAGCATCCAAGAGTATGGATTCATTGAAGGGGAATTATGATGAGACTTGAATCATGTGTGATATTTTCTATTTGGGCTCACCTTACGAAAATAAATATTTAAAATTCATAAAAGATAAGTATTTAATGTTTTATTAATGCACATGAATTTTTGAGTTTGTAATTCATGCAATAATATTGGTTAGTAAAATCTTGTATGCTTCTATCATTAGTATTTCCATTCGAGATAGTTTAGCTTATGAGCTATTTGTAATCTCTCTATGACATACCTTCAGGATAGAAGCACAAGAAATTAAATTCAAGGTAGAAAGAACTTGATGCTTTCAAAAGGAGTCTGGCATTTCAAAAGAGGACAAGAGTTTGATACAAGAACTTGAGCTTCAGAGGGAGAAAATAGAGGATATGATTAAATCAACTTTTGATAATCTCGGTCGTATTGATTCAAAGGGAGTAGACCATATTGAGATGGAATCTTTAGTGATCAAACAGTCAGATGACTATGAATCATGAATGCCTATATGGGCCCTTTGTAAAATCATAAGAAAGTGATGACTTCCAAATGATTATCACTTGCATTTATAAAAGTTATTGGAAGGTGACGATCTTACAATAACTTGACCTTCTATCATGATAGATATCTTATGATGGCTGAAATAGATCATCATAGATGATATCTTGCATGGTGGATTAAGTTCCTTAAACAAACAATGACCTTCTATTGTGATAGACATCTTATGATGGCTGAAACAGATAATGATAAATGATATGAATTTCTCCTATGGTAAGTATTATTGAGGATACACGTGCACATTACCTATGGACATTTGTTGAGTACTTGGTGGACATCATGAGACTTGATGTTGGTAGGCTATTATTTTGAGAACTTGGTGAATATCATGTGACTTGATATTTTGAGGCCAATGCTCCCAAATATCATGAGATGATATTTCTTATAAATCTATGAGTTATGGTGAATATCATGAGACTTTATATTCTTGGACAGACCATATCTCTTATATCACGATGATGTGATACCAAAATAAACTTTCACAATTAACATTGTGTTTCTCTCTTAGATGATGGATTTTACCTTCCCTAGCTAAGAGGGAGTGTTGATTTTTTGTGTAGCTATGGTGAGAGTCATAAGTGTTGATACGAGAGACCACTACACATTCTATCTGATCATCCTCCCTAACTAAGAGAGAGTGTTAGTGTTTGTAGCTTCAGTTGCATGATCATTTAGAATACATAAAATATATGTTGATTAATAATATACATACATACATACATACATATACATATACATATACACACACACACGCGCGCGCGCGCGCATGCACACACACACACATGCACATGCGCGCGCATGCACACACGCACACACACACACACACACATATATTGATTGATAAAAGGCTGAAGCCAATAATTTTGTTAATCATAAAATATATTACAAAAACCCTGCTCAGTGCAGGCACTGGTAGGAAAGAGTGGGGATTAGAAAACCTCCAACCTTGCCTAGGACCTTAGTCTAGATTCTAATACATGATGTTTTAAGAGGGCATTCCCTCATATTACAATATGATAAACATAAAGATAAAAAATAAATTTGTTGATCCTTCTTGTCCTTGATTGGAGTAAGTAGCTTTTTGTTATCCTTTTGCAAAGGGCGAGGATGGAGAGCCTTCCTTTGATTTTGATAGTTTTGCCTTTAATTTGATCCTAACCTGTAACAACTCAACTTCTTGGAAAGATCCTTGTTAGTATATCCAAAAAATATTTATAACTTACCCTGATTCTAAAAATTATGATAATAGAGTACGTATCTTGTTGTTATCCTTTCCAAGTATAGAAAAGAGCTCTCTTTGACTATTCCAACTTGCATAAGTGTGCTAGAAACCTTGCCTTATAATGGGTTAGCTCCTAGTTTATCCATAGATTGAAGAGATAAGAAGCATTGAAAACCAATCCTAATCAGTTAATCATTAGTGTCATGGTCAAGGTTAGTAACAGAAAGTCTAAAACAAGACATAATCTAAACCATTCTTTACCTATTTTACAGATAAGATGCTAAGCTTTAGATGTATAAGTTTGATATATCAAGCAGCATATAGTGTGTAAAAATGTGGAGGCTGCTGAAGGAATAATATACTATTATAATTAACTTATAATTAACTTAATGAATTGTTATCCCCTCTCATTTATCTGTAAGCCCCCTTATAGAAGAGGATGATTAGGAATTACACCATTTTTCTAAGAATCTATGTACTTAACTATAATTGTGGGATCCTCTATTTTCCTTTAATATCAATTTCTCCCTTGATATTTATTCCTAAAACTAACTTCCTAATAGTTTGAAACAATAATATTCAAGAGGAGATTTAGTTATTGAGGCTAATTTAATTGTTAAATATCCTGATACTGGCCCCGCCAAAAAACACGTTTGAATGTATGTATATATATATAGATATATCGATATGTATATACATATATATATATATCTATATATATATATATATGTATATATATATGTATATATATATCTATATGTATATATATACATATATGTATATATATACATATATATATACATATATATGTATATATATACATATAGATATATATATACATATATATATACATATACATATATATATATATATATATATACATATATATATATATATATACATATATATATATATATATATATATGTTTATATATGTTTATATATATTTATATATAAATATAAATATATGCAAAATGACTTAGAGAACAATGTGTGTATGTAATAATACTACCAACTTAGAGCACCTATAAACCATCTTACTGCTATAAACCATGTGAATACATTGTCTCATCCGGGATAATCCAAACCACAAACCTAAAAGAACTCGACAGAGGAGAAAGCAAGAATAACCTAGGAATCCAACCCTCAAACCTGAAAGAAATCAAACTATGATCTTAAATCAACACAGAAAGGAATGATATTCTACATCTTGCTCTTTGTGGTTATGACACTCTGATCCAAAGTAGCACCCGATACTAGAGGGAGAATCTTAGTTATGACAATGGCATGGATAACCAATCTAATTGTAAGGAACAATTTGAGCAGAGAATAAGACTAGACCAATGGTTATATACTGATATCTACCAATTGAAACCCTATTTGGATCTTCACAAATCTAGAAGTTCCTGACAGATAACATGCCATTAGTACATCCGATAAAAGGGAAAGAGGATGATTATCCATTTTATTAGCCTAGTCATGTTTTATAAAAAATTAAAGAAGCAATCTGACCTACGAAAAGGAGGATGAATCTAAATGAAAAGGGAACATAGCTTAGAACCAAAGACCATATCTCCATAATAAGAATACCTTCCCATACACACACACACACACACACACACACACGTGTGTGTGTGTGTGTGTGTGTGTGTGTGTGTGTGTGTGTGTGTGTGTGTGTGTGTGTGTGTGTGTGTGTATATATCAATCTTATATGCATACTTGGATTTTGTATGTATATGTACATACACACACACATATAGAAATGTATGGATGTATATACAAGGTATCCCCTTACTTGATGCATGTAAAAACTTCATATACGACCTATAATTCTGGAATAGTACTGAACTAAAGAAAAGGAGAAGTAAATATTGAATCTAATAGCTACTTATGAGAGGCAAGAAGGAGCATATAATAATCTACAAATAGGAGAGAGGGATGTGTATAGATTAAATAAAATTGCAGAAGATTTAAAGAGAACAAACAACCCACCTACCTGCTCAAAAACATCAATCATAATCCTATTCTAGAAAGATACATGATAAGAGAAATCATTCCATGAGCTTAAGTGATCCTAACCATGCACAATAAAGATGATAAATTAGAGAATAAACAATAATGTCATGAGGGTTCCTAATCCTGAAGTCACCACAGGGTTTCTGTGTTGACTTCAAGATAAGAGATCTCCATAAGGGATTGTGTCGAGCAAGAACAAAACAACCAAAGATGAGACTAAAAACTATTTAATCCTCCAGACCTGCTTAAAATAGTGGGGAGGGAACCTGACATGATATAGGTATAGATACAAATCATCATGACATCTTGGTTAAAAATAGCTTTCATTCCTTGAAGGAGATTCTTAAGTTATGACAATGGCAAGGGCTAACATCTTAAAGAAGGAGACAATTGTTCAATTCTAATAAACCTTCATTGCATCCCAGATTTGAATCTTTGCCAATATTAAGAATAGCTAAAAATAATAAGCCATTTAGACATCCTATAAAAGGTAAGGTAGTTGTATGCACCCAAAAATGGTTGCCTAGACTTTGGGCCCCATTTATTTGATTTATCAACCCTGAATCATTTTGATCAATAATCAATATTTTCAACATTATCAATTTCTTAATCAAGTCTTAATTTCAATCATATATTGGATTTTTATCCTATGGGCTAATCATTTATCCTAAGTCTTTATTTGATTAAAAAGAATATTTCCTCCCCTTTGGATTAAATAAAAAGCCCCACCTTTCCTCTTGTCCTAAGTTGCACAAATAAAGCATTATTCCTATTTTACAAAAAAAAAAAAAGCACTTTTGTCTCACATGGACACAAAGTCAATTCCTATTGGAGGATACTTGTGCACACGGATCGCTCCTCTTTTAAGCTCCACCACCGATTAAGACTTTTGCCTCTTAATCTCAATGGTCCACTCCTTTGCATTTCTTATAAAAGGAAAGCTCTCTCCTTCATTTGCATACCACGTTTTTATGCTAACCTTATGCTGCAGGAATCCTTGAAGACTTTGGAGATTTTTAGAGATCATTGTTGCATCCTTCTTTAGATTTCTTCATTTGCTTCATAGTTTAGTTTACATTCTTTCATAGTAGTCTCATTTTCATGACTTTCATAGCTTAGATTTCCTTTCATGCAATAGCATAACTTCACATAGCTTAATAGGAGGGATTTGTAACACTTGTTCTTTCCATTTCATAGCTTAGTTGCATTGCATTTTCATTTCTCTAGACTAGTTTGCATTGCATTTTCATAGTGATTCTTGAGGATATTGGCACTCTTTCCCTTGTCCTCATTTGAATCTCTCGTTGTGTGGTTGACTAGCAGGGTCACAAGCTTATAGCTCTAGCTGAGAGAAAATACATCATAGTCCCTTGCAACTCCATGCATAGAGAGCTATGAGCCGCTTTGTGAGGCCTCATTCTTGAGCAACCTTGCATGTAATGGTTCATAGAAGTACACCATTTTAGTGTGTACATTTTTGGCGCCCACCGTGGGGCAGAGTAGATAGGCTTTGTCCTTTAGTTTTTTGCATTTTTGTCATTTTTTGGATTATTTTTCAGAAATTTTGCTGTCTTTGGTTTTTTTCTCAGAATATCACGCGATACTTCTCAAGTATATTGCGCGATATACCTTACTATACTAGTGCGACACTTCACTTTAGAGAAGAATCACCTTTCAATATTAAGGTATATTGCCTGGTGTCATGCGAAGTATCACCCGCGTATAGAGAAGTATATCACCTGAACTGAGGTATATCACGCAAATATAGGAAACTGTATCGCGCGATACTAGTGACGTTTGAGGTATATCACCTGATCTGACAGAGACCTGTGGTTGAAGTTTTATCATCCGAATTTGATCATATTTAGTTTGCTGGTTTACTTTACTGTATTTAGATAGGTCTAACCTGCATCTCTTAGCTTAGGTAAATCAGTTTCTTGCAAATATTTTCATTTAGATTTTGGATTTTGCTAACCTTGTGGGCCTAACTAGTTGTGGTTGTAGGTGCCTTTGCTTAAGAAGTTTTCCAAAAATCGCATGTCAAAGAGGGCTACTAATGATTTTTGCAGGGCTGCCCAAAAAGCATAAAAAATAAAAATAAAAAAATCTTGCTTGTTTATTTGCTTTCCTTTTAAGTGTGGCAAAAACTAGTTGTTTCATTTATTAGGAACTTTAATACCTTGTGAAAGAGATTTTGAGGTGGTAGGAGAAGTATACTCTTCACCTTTAGGTGAATCAGAAAATCTTGACCCATCTTAAGGTTTTGGAAGCAAGGGAGTAATTGAATCTTTTTGCTTGGGGTGTTTGGGAGAAGTTTTTGAGATAGGGGAGTATGCTCTTCACCCTCGTGGTGAACCAAAAACTTTGAACCTCAAAAATCATCCATTCTTTGTTTAATTTAGGATCCTTTAGCGGGCTTGCTCTTGAGCAATCAAGAGGAATGACCCAAGTGGGGACAACCTTGTCATCATTTTCCTTGGTGGCGAGTGATTCCAACTCACTATAATCTCAAGGCTATCAAGGACACCAAAAACCTTGGTAGATGTAACACTTGTCTTCGTTTGATGTGAGTAGCTCATGGGATTGCGACCATGGGGAAAACATTGAACAAGAATGCTTAAGGTACTCTTGAGGCCGTGAGGTCTGAGTCCTCTTTGAGGAGCAAGAGGGGTGTTATGAACAGAAATCTTTATTAAGAACCATAGATAGAAGCCACCTTATTTTAGCCGCTTATCTTCTTAGTGCAAGGATTGATCCAAGTGGTTTACCCGGATCACCTTAAGATACTCACCATATGTGTCCCTTTGGTTGTGTCGTTTGACACTTCCACGACAAAGCCAATATCTGTCATGGGTAACCACTTGGTGTGAGGCAAGGGGGCATCAAGTTGTGGGCTAAGTTGGTAAGTATTGAGCCTTGACCTTTTTAGGATAGATTTGCTTGAATTGTCTTCGGTTGTGTGATGCCAGTGTAAATGTTCTTACATAAAAACAATCGATAGCATTCATAGGGTGCTTTTTCAATTCTGATATCACAAGTGTTTGTCTTGGCAAGATTGCTTTTGCCCTTGTTTCAAGTGTTTGAGACATGTTTGATCCCTCACTATTTGCAAACCTGCCAAAATTCTGCTGATATTGTGATTGAAATCGAAAACATCAACCCTTAGACCAAAAATTTTGACCAAACAGACCCAAAACGTAAATTTTACACAATTCTGGTCAAGAGTTAAGAAATTTTGCAACAGTATTGCATCCTTTAGAGCGAAATATCACGCGATACTTCGCGGGTCCAAAAAGTATCGCCTACTTTGAGAGGAAATATCGCGTGATAGTTCACCCCGGATAGACTATCGCCCGACCTGCCTGGTGTTTATCGCTCGGCTATTGTAAGGTCTATCGCCTGGTATAAGGTGAAGTATCACCCGGTTGTAGGTGTATCACCCTGGTAGCCCGGAGTATATCGCCTGGTTAATTTCTATTGTGCTTGCAATTTGATCAGTTTCAATTGCTGTTAGTCAGGTTAGGTCTTGGAGTAGGCTTCTTGCTCTATCGTTTGAGACCTGTCTTGACTCTACATTTTTGGTTTTAGTCCTCTGGGATAGCATCATCTGATCTATGAAATCACTTTGGGAATAATTGTCAAATTAGAAGGCCATTCTTGGTGCCAAGGTTCATCTCTAGGATTGTTAGCTACATTCTTGGAAAATTTTAGTGCTCTTATTGTCCAAATCACTTTCATTTAAATCTTGATTTCAATTATATTTTGGCCTAGTCCAACCTCCTGGTTCAAAAGTGCAAGGGTAGTCACCCTTTGATTTAAAGCACCTCTTTGACAGTGTTGGTAAAGCCCCTTTTCTATCTTTTCATTTCTCTTTGGACAATAGAGGACTTTGATTATCCTAGTTTGGTGCTGACACTTTAAGAGGTCATCTTATCATTGAGAGTATCTTTCTTTCATGTCAGTTACAACAAGGTACCAAGTCAATCAAGGGAAGCGACCCCCTATTTCCTTTAGCCAGTTACCACCAGTTAAGATTCATCGACAACATAAGGGAAAATGACCCCTTTTTGATCAATCACCTAAGAGTGAATCTGAGGTTTGTTTTAATCCAAAAGCTAATCCTAGTGAAGTGAGCACCTCTTTTGTACCACTTTCATCAAGCATGGACATGAGTTACACTTTCACTCGACAACAAAGAGAAGCCATGAATCAAACTCTTGAGGATATCTTCCAATGACATAGGAGAGAGTATGGTGGTTCTTCTCATGCTAGTCCACCCAGGTCACCTCCCAACAATGTGAAGTATTTTGATGCTCACCAACGAGCCGAGAGACATCATAAGCAAACTCACATAGATTTAAGGTCACAACACGAGGACCAGAATAATGAATCTAGTGATCACCACATAAGCGCAACTAATGCAATAAGGCATTCGAGACCATCCTCTCCACTTAACGATACCTCTCGATATGCAAATACGAGATTGAAAAGCATTGAGAGGGAGAAGCAAGCCTATTTGGATGAACAAGCTGCTAAAAAGGAGAAATTCAGACAACTAGAAGAAGATGAACGTGCATTATTGGACATAAGGAAGAGAGTCGCCCAAGAAGAAGAAGATAGACTCTATGCACAACAACTCCAAAGCCGATTCAATGGGAGGGGAACCAATAGTGGGACCAACTCACCCCCATCTACCCCTTTGCCAAGTCCTAGAAGAAGATCAAGGACACCCTCACGATCCCCGAGCCCTAGAGGAAGAAGGGCTTCAAGATATGATCATCATAGGAGACAATCACCTCATAGACATTCAAAGCAACCCTCCCAATGAGCACATCATGCCTCACAACATGGAGGAAGTTATGCCAAATTTGATCATATAGATTTTATGACTATGCAACAAGAACCATCCTTTCAAGCATATGTAGAACGATAAGTGGAACAAAACAAGGATCAATTCATAGAAAGCCTTATCAACAAAGGTGCTAAAGTTCCATATGATTTTGACATCCACCAAAAGATTAAGAAATAGAATCCTTCAACCAATGAGGTGATCATGCAAATGCAGAAGGATATAGAAAGGATAAGGGCTCCTAAGAGCACATTTAATTTGGACTCCATCTATCCCAACCTGATTGACAAGAGTGTGGTGTTGGTTGAGTTCTCTAAGAAAGTTGAGTTTCCAACCTATGACAAATATGATGGTGTTGGTGACCCTCATGACCATGTTCGATAGTTCTACATAATGAGCTTTTCTTTTCATCATGAATACTCCTACTTGATGAGATTATTTCTGAGGAGTCTCAAAGGTCAAGCCATGGAGTGGTTCACCAACCTTACTCTTCCAGTAAAGTCATTTAAAGAACTCGTCCAAAGATTTGTTCAGCATTTTGCTTATAATCTATCAAGGTCGGTCACAATGCTTGATTTGTGCAAGCTTAAACAAAATCAAGGAGAACCTTTTGTCACTTTCCTACAAAGATGGAGATGTTTGTGCTCAAAATATCCAAGGACAATTCCTGAGGAGGAAAGAATAGACATCATTGTGAGTAACTTAGTGCCGGAATTAAGATATGAGGTAAGAAAGATACCATTTAATTCTTTTGATACCATGGTAGAAGTGGCATGTCGCATAGAGGATGTCCTAAAAGAACAAGGAATTTTGGCTAAATCAACTAATAACAACAATGGCCAAAACAACAACAATAATGGTTATAAGGACAAAAAGAACTCCTATTGGAACAAGAATAAATAGGTGGTCAATGATGGAGTTGTTGACTGACCACAACCTAAGAATGAAGGAGTTCTTAATCTCTCCAATGCGGTACAAGCCATGAAGCTGCAAGCGTCCTCAGGACAACAAGAGAACAAACCCAAGTATCAAGGGAAACCTAAGAAGGAAAAGAGACAATTCACCAAACTTGGGGACTCCTATGCAGACATTTTCAAGACACTAATTGTTCATAATTTGGCGCAACCTCAGGATCCTTCCAAGCACCGCATACCCGATCCTAAACCTCATTGGTGGGATGAGAAAGCCTTTTGTGTCTTCCACAATGGAATTGGGCATGATATAGAAAATTGTTTTAGGCTTAAACATCTTGTCCAAGACCTCATTGAAAGTGGGCGATTATAAGTTGATGGTTTAACTACTAATGCAAATCATAAGGCTTTTAAAGAACCCTTGCCCAAATATGAGAAAGGGGAGAATTCTAATAGCAAGCATGGCAAGGTTGCTATCAACTATACCTACACAAATGCTGAAAATGTTATTAACATGCTTGAAGTGGCTGATGACAATATCAACATGATGAGAGGGAAAGATCCTTATGGATATGATGTGGATTCAACTCCAATGTTTGATGAAGGACCTGTTGTGGTGCTAAGAGGTCCTCACTCACGAAGGATGCCCCAATCCCTCAATCCTATCACTAGGGGTTAGGCTCAAGCTCCCATTATTATCAGAGGTCCTAGCTCTAGCAAGTCTAAGCAGCCCATGTCCAAGGGTGTTCTTCCTAAATCTGCTATTGGTCCTGATTCCAATTATAACCTTATTGACCAATTACAATGTACACCAGCACAAATATCTATTTTTGAACTTTTAGAATTGTCCCCTAAGCATAAGCGTGTCCTTGAGGATGCTTTACGAGCAGCCAGTGTCCCTAACAACTTAGATAGTGATCAATTCCAGAATATGGTCAACCATTTGGCTAGCCCTCATTACCTCACTTTCTCAAAAAAAGATGACAAATCCATCAGTCACCCACATAACTTGGCCTTACACATCAAAGTCATGATTCATAAAACCCATGTCAGGCGTGTATTGATAAATGGGGGTGCGGGGCTCAATATTTGTACCATGAGTTTGTTGAAGGCTCTAGGATATTCTGAAGAAGTCATTGACACAAGGAAAAAGATCACAATCAAAGCATATGATGAAGCAGAAAGAAGTTCTAAGGGATTGGCTATTTTGCCTATCCGCATTGGTCCAGTAGAAAAGGACATCTTATTTCAAATTGTTGATGTTGGTCCTTTAGCCTACAACATTTTGCTAGGCAGGCCATGGATTCACGAAATGCAAGTAGTCCCATCAACGTATCACCAGTGTGTTAAGTTTCCCCATACTGGTGTAGAAATTTTCATACCTGGAGATAGTGCTTTGTCAGTTAATAACATTTTTGCTGGATCACATGTACCTTTGAATAGGGAAGCTGACAACCCTAGTATTTCACTTGAACAATGCAAGCAGAAGTTTAAGACCATAGATCTTGGGATGGGAGATTATAAAATGGATTCTTTTGCAAAAATGTTGATCTCTCCTAGGTCTTATGGGAAACCATCACCAAATATGAAACCTTCATCATCAGCAATGACATTATTTAGAAAATTTGTTGAGTCTTTGGTTCCTATTCAGGAAGAGAAAGAGGAAGTTGCCGTAAGGGACTGGATCTATCATGAGGAAAAATACCAACACAACGAGAGCTTTGCTTCACCTAAAGCTTATGGGAGAGGGTATACGTTGGTTAAAAATATGGGTTATCCAGGATATGGTCCCCTTAGCCATAGGTTGGATGCTAAAGCTGAGCCTCTTAACTATGCCCTTTTTGGATGAAAGAATAGGTCAACAGTTGGCTTAGGTTTTGAAAATAAGAAGAAGAAAGGTGTCCCTGTCCCAGATGCGACGGACAGTGACAGTGATTCAGACTACACACCTGATCTTTCTAATCAACAAGACATGTCTAATGATTGGGTGCCTTCAACAAATCTTCTTTGGGGAGATTCAAAAGATTTGATACTTGATGGTCCTACTATCCCAGCTGCGATAGATAGTGACTATATGAATGCTAGATTGACAATGGAAAGTGTTGCTATCCTAGCTGTGACGAATAGTAACAATGCTAGCATTAGAGAAGGGGAAACCTTTCCCAACCTTGAGGCTTCTACATCACGAGGCCCAAATGATGATTTAGACACAGACTCACATGAGTACAAATGGGACTCACTTTCAGATGCAACAATTGATTTGGACATGGATGTTGTCCATACTTATAGTACCCAACCTGATGTGACCAACGAGCTTAGTGTAGGACTAGAGGATTGTACTCCTCAAATTGCCTTAGTGGCTGATGCTTCGTTTGGTAGGACAAATCCCGACTCGGGTATCCTTAGAGGGGACTTGATGAATCCCGATTGTATGGTCATCAGAGATAACACCTTTCACATAAATAACATTGAACCAGTCATTGACCTACCCCTTGTTCACTATGACCTAATTGACTGGTCTAAGCGCCATCAAGAGCCTAGATTCCTCACTTTTCAGAATGACTATGAACTTGCCTGCTATCTAAATGCTCTTGAACCCATGGCTTCTTCCACCAGTGAACCGACAACAAGTATGACGGAGCTTGATATTAAGTACCTCAGTCTAAAAAAAAAAAAAAGAAAGAAAGAAAAATAGGTCTGATGGCGAAAACCACTTTGTGGCGGTATCAGAACCAAAAATAGTAAAAAGAGATGACGTATCTGAGGGTGAAACCCTCTTTGAGGCACCTAAGGATGGGGTACTTAATAACTTGCCAAGTTATTTTCAGGACAGATCATCAGTATTGATTGAGCCAACAAAACCAGTTAATTTGAACACAGAAGAAGCTCCTCAAATAATTCATCTTGCTCAGTCTTTATCAGAAGAAGAAACCAAGGCATCTATACAATTCTTACAAAAGAAGAAAATTAATTTTGCATGGACCTATTCAGACATGCTAGGGCTTGACACAAATCTTATAATGCATCACTTATCCATAGCTCCAGGAGTCAAACCAGTGAAATAGACTCAGAAAAATGCATCCACATGTAGCTCTCCTTGTCAAAGTGGAATTAGAAAAATTTTTGAGAGCTGGATTCATCAGAGCCATCGATTATGCAGAATGGATCTCAAACATAGTACTAGTTTCCAAACATGATGGGTCCATTCGTGTATGCACAGATTTTAGAGATTTAAACAAAGCATGCCCAAAGGATGATTTTCCACTTCCAAACATTGAAATGATAGTGGACATGACAGCGAGCTATGAAATATACTCTCTAATGGATGGTTTTTCAGGATATAATCAAATTAAAATAGCTCCCGAAGACCAAGAGAAAACAACGTTCACATGTGCATGGGGAGCCTATTACTGGAACATCATGCCATTTGGGTTAAAGAATGCAAGAGAAACATACCAACGAGCTATGACCACAATTTTTCATGATATGATGCATAAGAACATGGAAGATTATGTGGATGATACCTTGGCTAAATCAAGAAAAAGGGATGCACACCTTCCCGATTTGGAAGTAATTCTTGATCGCATGGAACAGTTTCAACTCAGATTGAATCCAAAGAAGTGTGCATTTGGTGTCACCTCAGGCAAACTTTTAGGATTTATAATATTAGCAAAAGGTATAGAGGTTGATCCCGAAAAGGTCCAAGCAATTTTAGATATGCCACCTCCAAGAAACATTAGTCAGATGAGAAGTCTTCAGGGCCGACTCTAGTCAATTAGGAGGTTCATCTCACAGCTGGCAGATAGAGCACAACCCTTTAATAAGACACTGCATAAGGGTGCTTCTTGTGTATGGAATGAGGATTGCCAAAAGAGCCTTGATCAAATAAAATAGTATTTAGCTAATCTTCCAATTTTGATGCCGCCTATTCCTGGGAGACCATTGATTTTATACATTTCAGCAACAGAGTCTTCCTTGGGGGCATTGTTGGCTCAATTAGATGATACTGGGAAAGAAAGGGCCATATACTATATCAGCCGTACTCTAGTCTCCTATGAGATCAATTATAATAATATTGAGAAGTCTTGTCTTGCAGTGGTGTTTGATTCTCAAAAGTTGCGACACTATATGCTTGCTCATACTATACATTTGGTTGCAAAAATTGATCCTCTTAAGTACTCTCTTAGTAAGGCTGCCCTCACGGGTAGACTTGCTAAATGGATGATGGTCTTAACTGAATTTGACATAGAGTACATTGAAAGGAAGGCCATCAAAGGGCAAGCTATTGCTGACCAATTAGCTGATTTCCCAATTAAGGATAGTATGCCTATTCAAGTAGAATTTCCAGATGAACACATCCTGTTTATGACTACTCGCACTTGGAAAATGTTCTTTGATGGTTCCCACATGCAAAATGGATCAGGTGCTGGAGTATTATTTGTCTCTCCACATGGGTACAATATTCCAAAGTCTTACAAACTTTTATTCCCATTTACGAATAATATTGCAGAATATGAAGCTTTAACCAATGGATTGAGAATGGCTATAGAATGGAACATAACAAAGTTACATGTCTTTGGGGATTCCCAGTTAATCATCAACCAAGTCAATGAGGAGTATCACACCAAGGATGATAAATTGATACCCTACAAAAAGATGGTTGACTCATTGAGACGTTACTTTACATTTGTGACATTTCAACAGATCCCTAGGACAGAGAACAAAGCTGCAGATGCTATGACCACATTAGCTTCACTCCTTCAGTTGGAAACACATGAATCAAGATTCAAATTCCTGGTGGAAGAGCTACACCATCCCATCTTTGACTCATCTGAAAGCCATGTCATTTGTACCCTTGTCACCCACGAATCTTCCCGATATGGTGCTATCTATTCATATCTTCATGATGGCATCATCCCTGACACATTCAACCATTCTGAATGCCAAAACCTCATCCGTAACGCCTCTCACCACACCCTTATCTCTGGTGATTTATATAGGAGGGGTTTAGATGGGACGCTCCTTAGGTGCTTGGAAAAGGAGGAATCCGACCAAGCATTAGTTGACATCCATGAGGGCATTTGTGGTGGACATTCTAATGGTCTTGCCATGGCCTGAAGGTTTCTTAGGGTGGGGTATTATTGGCTCATGATGCAGATAGATGCAGTAGCCTTTGCTAAGTCTTTTGAAAAATGTCAGAAACATGGAAACCTAATTCATGCTCCAAGTAGGGAGCTGATTCCTTCTATTTCTCATTGGCCATTTCAGTGCTGGGCCTTTGATCTAGTTGGGCAGATTCATCCCAACTCATCAGGTGGACATAAGTTCATTATTACTACCACTGACTACTTCACAAAATGGGTGGAAGTTGTGCCACTTTCTGTTGCTTCAGGGAAGACTATCTCTTTGTTCATCTTGAATCATATTATTTGCCGATTTGGAGTGCCTTCTGAGATTATCACTGATAACAGAGGTCAATTCAAGAATAAGGACCTAAAGCATTTATGCAAAAAGTTTAAAATCAAGCAACATTGGTCCTCCATCTACTTTCCACAGGGAAACAGACAGGCAGAAGCCTCCAACAAAACCATTCTTAAGATCCTTCATCGGACAGTGAACAAGAATGGTAGGGATTGGCACTTGCAAATCAATCCCGCACTATGGGCTTATAGAACTAGCATTCATACACCTACAGGAGCTACTCCTTTTTCTCTTACCTATGGCGCTGAAGTGGTATTGCCTTTAGAAGTTGAGATACCATCACTCAGAGTCTCGCTCAAAGGATTGATAACAGATGAGGATTACCGCGCCATGAGGTTACAGGAACTAGAAATTTTAGATGAGAAGCGTAAGGCTTCCTTTGACCATATGAGAGTGTATTAGAAGCGTATGTCCAAGGCATTCAACAAGAAGGTTTTCCCTAGAGAGTTTCAAATAGGTGATCTTGTTTTGCGAGAGAACCCTAAGAACCAACAGAACAGAGAACAAAAGGGTAAGTTTGAACCTAACTGGCTTGGACCATATGTCATCACAACTGCTTTTGGTACAGGTGCATATTTACTGTCAGATCCAGATGGAGAACATCTCCTTGATCCCATCAACATTTTGCACCTCAAGAAGTTCTATTCTTGATGCCCATTTCTGTCTGGGGGCATCTTTTGTACATATTTTATGATCCTGAAAAAAATACCAAAAAAATTGATATATGATGCTGAAAAAAAAATCATAAAAAGCATATACAGTCCTGAAAAAATACAAAAAAAAATACAAAAAAATCAAATTTTTTTTTTAATTTATAAAATTCAAAAAAAAATAAAAATAAAATAAAATAGAAAAAGTGCCTTGGTGAAAACCTAGAAACAGGTGCCTTGGTAGCAAAAATCCAAAAAAATGAAAAAAAAAAATTTGCAATAAATCCAAGTGGTGAAAACCTGGAAACGGGTGCTACTTGAGGCCTTTGCACTCCTATTTGTTTAGCATGCATCCTCGACACTGAACCTTTCTCTATCATGTCTTAACCTTATTTGACTTAGTCTGGAATTGGTCTTTGTCTTTGTCTAGGGGGCATAACTGTTCGCATTGGTCCTTTAGGTGCGTTTGTCTCTTGGGGCATTTCACAAATAGGTGTTTTTCAACACCACCCCAAATAGTGTTTTTCAACACTACCATTGCGTTGAGTGTTTCTTAACACTTATTAGATGTCTTACCTAATAGTCTAGTTTGATTCGATATTTCTCATTTGTAGATGCGATGATCAGAGTCTGACTCTATGACCAACACACACGCACTTAAATAATCAACTCGATTGAGATATGTTGACTTTAGTTTTCTTTGTGTGCTGTCTATGAGGATTTCTTTGATGAGTGGTCTCTCCCTGAGAAGTTTTTGATGATGCATAGCTAGAAGACTGAGGGCATGAGAACATATTTTATTTCTTTATTTTCTTGTGGGTATAGTTTGTTGATCCTAACTATCATGAGCATTTATGCTAGTCCTACTTGACACTATGGATTGACAAGGTATTATCCTTGACTGTTTTATGCGAGTGCATGCTTCTAGCTATCCTGACTTTCATGTGTCTTGATACAAGCATAATCTCGCCATAACAAAATTAGGTAATCTCACTGCACTAGTCATCTTGACCTACATGTCTTTGGTG